>JACXGJ010001485.1:0-82675 GCA_016801105.1 Esox niger | reverse complement strand
CAGACACACTCAGACACACACAGACACACACAGACACACTCAGACACACTCAGACACACTCAGAGACACACAGACACACTCAGACACACTCAGACACACTCAGGCACACATAGACCCACATAGACACACTCAGACACACACAGACACACATAGACACACACAGACACACATACGTAGACAGACCTATCACCACAGTGAGAAGCCACTCTGCCTGTGCCACAGTCAACACATTGCTGTTAGGAGCTGATTTAATTTGTCAACCTGTCTCAATGAAGATGAGAAAATGACATAAAAGACACTCTCTGCCAAGGCACCAACACTCTGTGTCTCTGTAAAAGCAATTACTGTATTTGCACCACAGACTTTTAAATGGCAACATTAAACACAACCTAAAGCCATCCAGCAAGTCTCGTCTATGGTAAATGGACCTGAGCCTGCTGTATAAATCCTCCTGTGAACACTCCACAAGTTTTAACTCCAACCCTGCACACCTACGTGGGGCAATATGGCGCTTGTTCAACAACGCCAAAACCGTAACATCCGCTCATCCCAAGCTAAGGCTGTAATTAATGCACATGGAAGATTGCACTCTATCTCGCGAGACCCTATTACGTTGAACAGATGCCATGGACTAGATACAGTGGCTATGAGACAAGACTCCGATGATCGGTCTGCCGCACCTGCAGAAATGACCCAGACTGAGGTTTGGGTGGATTCCTGTTTGTGTGTGTGTGTGTGTGTGTGTAGAGATGCTTGAGTGTGCATGTCTGTGTATGTTTGTGAGCGCGCGTCCAGGTGCAGAGAACCTACTGCAGCTTCAGCAGAACTGGAAAAGGATGCTGGAGGAATGCATATATGCAGAGATGAAGGGATGGCGAGAGGGATGGAGACAGGGGAGGGATAGTGAGAGAGCAGTAGGCAGATGGTGAGGGCCATATTCAGCTGATGCAAGGAGCATTACTTAAAGACTCACAGCTGTGTCACTGAACAGAGAAGCACATACGCTGAGACTGAGCATCTCAGTATACAAATTCCAGCATTTCTCATACTAATATCAGCGCTGTCAGATGAACACCTTTTATCCGCCAAACAAAAACTCTGCAAATGGGATTGTTTTGGGTAAATTGTTCCATTAAAGAACATACAGTTGTCATTAGTTGTAAATGTATGTTCGCCTCGGTGAGTGATAAATTACGAAAGCTTGGAATACATTTTTTTTAGTTCATGGAGTCTTACTGTGATTGCGCTAAATACATGGAACCAAAATAACATTGTGGAAAATAAAACGACAATATACCCATGCCATTTCGTACGATGCATTTTAGGATTTGATGGATTAATTAACTGATGGTCGAGATGTCAGATACAGCAATTGTCTTGCTGGTCAAGTTCCCAATAACTTAAATAGGCCTTAAATGTTTGCTATAAGTAACTGAAAGAAATTAGCACCAATGGTGAATAACCGGCTTTGATGATTATCAATGAGTATTCTATATGTGTGTAGGTCTAGAGACAGTGGCTGGCTTCTCCCCATTCCTCTCATATCAGCAGTTTGTTTGTATTGTATGTGTGTGTGAGAACAGGGTTAGGGTTAAGTGAAAGGTTAAGGATTTGGAGTTAGGGTTAGGTTTTCGTTAACTCAACGAATGCTCTATTGAAACCGTACCTGGTCAGGTTTTTCTGCCCTTGATTAAGACTGTTCATCCTATATGTCTCAGAAAATGGTCCTCTAAAAAATATTATTCCACTAAAAACTATATTCCTCAATATGCCAAGGCCGCAATGTCTCCAAATATTAATTTTCCAATTACATTTCACTATTTAAAGACAAGGCTGTGACGACTAATTAGGATAAACAGGTTGTCATAAATGGATGCAGTTGTGCAACACAGAGGCAAATGTTGGTAGTCACATTTGATAACCATTTTTATTGAACAGCGGAATTATAGCATTACCTTGTAGGCAGGCGGAATGTAAGGAGGCATTTTGAGCCTTATCATTAGTCAAATTACTGAATGATGGTGGCTCTGTGTTCTTGCTAGCCAATCAGCGGACAATTGATTGCCACCCAACAGTCTTGATTTCTGTATAATATATGTGAACACTGAGATCCTCAAGTAGCTGACTCAGATAAACCGGAATATTAGGCTATCTTACATCCTGTCAACATGGTAATAGTTCACCTGTAGTGGATTGTGGGAAAGCACTGGAGCAGAGTGACGGGAGACAGTGATGAATGATCCATCAGTGTGTGGCAGACACAAACACAGACACACAACTGTACATCATTAATTGTTCTTCCGTCACAAAGCAAGACATGGGATTTCATTTTTCGAGGGAAAAAGCGGGAATACAATTTGCTGCGTGTTTAGTTTGTTGTGTTGACACAAAGTTCCTCTGTACTTTCGAGGACGAACAGTTGTGAGTTGCGCATTTTGCAGCCTCTATCTCAAACATTCAGATGAGGGGAGGAGGGAGAGAAAAAGAGAGGGAGGGAAAAGGAGAGAGACGAAGCGATGAGAGAACATCAAATCATTTCATACATGAAGTCACACTTCTGTCTTGCCAAACAGTGGTAAAAGCACAGAGCTGCTATTCAAATATTTACCAAGACAAGCAGCAGAAACGCAACGGAATGTGTACGCTTGGATTTCCAGACTAAACACGAGACAGCACATAAATAAATCCCTATGCCGGAATATTCTGTCTGATTTTGGTCAACGGTTGTCTTTTTTAAATTGTGCCCCATTCTGTATATAGTGAAATGGCCCTGGTGCAACACTGCATAGGATGCTATTTTGGATTCATTTTGTGTCTTTGAAAGTTGGATGTTTGTCCCTTCAGAGAAGTTGCTTGCAGGAATTGAAAGAAAATGCTCAGTAGAGGTCCCTGTTTTATATCTGACAATATGTCTTTGTTAGGTTGTACGTGAGGGCTATACCTAATTGTCTCAAAACACACAGAATTTGAATGCTAAGGTATTAGATCATCATACTGTACATTGCCACCTGGCCAAGCTGATTAATCAACAAGAAAAAAAAAATGTCTAGGAGCCTGGGATAAGTTTCCGAGAGATTTGAGAGAGAAAAGGTGAAGTAGGGGTACGAACTAGAGGAAGGAAGAGAAGTAGAAGAGAGAAGGCAGGACAGAGGATACAGAGACATGGGGAAAGAATGGAGAGAGGAGCGAACAGAAACGCAAGACCGCAATAAGAAGCAAGAGAAATAAGAATGCGTTATGTAATTCAGATTTCTAGAAAATTGCAGCCCCGGGAAGTTTTTTCTCCTGACAATTATTTTCAGCAGACTAAGAGTCCCTGAGGTGTCAGAGCAGAAACTGAAACAGTTTTAGGAGGAGAATACTGAATGTCATATTAAACGTAAAAGGTCAGAAGTGTGCAGTCGTGTTTTGAAAGAATTATTGGTAGGCGAGCTATGGAGGGGTGGGGAGGGGCGGGGGTTGAGAGAAGGAAGGATCAGCGGACAGGTTTGAGTTTGAATGAAGAGGAGTTAGACTAAGGGATCTTAATATGGAAGAGGATATAAGACCTACCAGCATAGTTCATGTAGGCCTACACTGAGGGGGAAAAAGTATTTGATCCCCTCTCAATCAGAAAGATTCCAGGCTCCCAGGTGTCTTTTATTCAGGTAACAAGCTGAGGTTAGGAGCACACTCTTAAAGGGAGTGAGCTTGGGGATAGCGGACTCACTGAATCAGGTATACCAGTTAAAGGCTGCGACAAATACACATGATAAAATGCCAGAATATGGGCCATGCAATATTTGCTCATGTTTCCATCAAACACTTGATAAAAAACACTGTCTTTTCCTCATGAATCTCCCACAGAAAATCAAACCATACAGACACAAAGCCATGTCTTTCCTTTGATATTTAACTGAATGACAATTGTGTTGTGCATGTGTTTGAACGAGCCCGTGTCCCCGCTGGTGTCGGTGAAGAACTCTACCTTCTTAAACGGTGCACGCTTCTCATCTAGGAAGGGTCCGCGGAAGTTGTCATTCAGGCGAGCGAAGATCACTTCCTTCAGGGGAATGGGCGGCAAGAATAATAGAAAGAAAAGAGTGCCAGACTCAAGAGATGGAATGATTGGTTGATCCCGGTTTCACTCAGTGACTGTGAGTCACTCTTAACCAGTGAAACTTACAATTGATAATGAATCATGTTGTACTTAGTTAGGATAACCACATACCACAGTCCAAGTAAGTAAATTAGGCTATAAGCAATCACTTTTCTGTTGAGAAAACAGCAGTGCTAGTTGGTGGAGAGGTAGGCTTCAGTTAAACAGTAGCCTAAGATGTTCTAGTGGTCTTGTCCATGCCTCCGATACACGCACTTCACCGGCAGCCTGGCTGTGGATTGAGCTCACTGCACTTACAGCAAAAACTCTCTTCTCTTCTCTGCTCTTCCTTTACTTTCCAATATTGCATAGATATATCTTAGCAATTAAAAATGTTTAAGCAGGGGACTAAACTGTTCCATTATTCATGGCTGTAAATGATGTAATATTTACTAGCGAAACACATAAAATTTGCTAAATTGCTAGTTAATGTTAGCTAGCTAGTTAGCAAAATTCGCTGATTAAACTCCTTATATACACAAACTTGTGAAACAACCTCTAAAACTTCACATGGTTAATGTTGTTAATGATTCTCCAGTTCATTCATGTGACTGTGACATGGGAGGTCAGACTCCCATGTAGTTACTTCAAATCAGTTGTCTTGTTTTTCACATAATTGACATGCTCACTGGTTTTTAGTAGTCTGAATGAAAACAATTCAGCACAACACGACTGCAATGTTCAATAAGGACAATTCAAGTGTTAAGTACAGTGGGGAGAAAAAGTATTTGATACACTGCTGATTTTGCAGGTTTTCCTACTTACAAAGCATGTATAGGTCTGTAATTTTTATAATAGGTACACTTTAACTGTGAGAGTCGGAATCTAACACCAAAATCTAGAAAATCACATTGTATGATCGTTAAATAATTCATTTGCATTTTATTGCAGGACATAAGTATTTGCTACATCAGAAAAACAGAACTTAATATTTGGTACAGAAGATCATTTATTTTCTATTGGGTTCAGGTCTGGAGACTGGCTAGGCCCCTCCAGGACCTTGAGATGCTTCTTACAGAGCCACTCCTTAGTTGCCCTGGCTGTGTGTTTCGGGTCGCTGTCATTCTGGAAGACCCAGCCACAACCCATCTGGAAATGCTCTTACTGAGGGAAGGAGGTTGTTGGCCAAGATCTCGCGATACATGGCCCCATCCATCCTCCCCTCAATACGGTACAGTCGTCCTGTCCCCTTAGCAGAAAAGCATCCCCAAAGAATGATGATTCCACCTCCATGCTTCACGGTTGGGATGGTGTTCTTGGGGTTGTACTCATCCTTCTTCTTCCTCCAAACACGGCGAGTTTAAACCAAAAAGCTCTATTTTTGTCTCATCAGACCACATGACCTTCTCCCATTCCTCCTCTGGATCATCCAGATGGTCAGTGGCAAACTTCAGACGGACCTGGACATTCGCTGGCTTGAGCAGGGGGACATTGCCTGCACTGCAGGATTTAAATCCATGACGGCGTAATGTGTCACTAACGGTTTTCTTTGAGACTGTGGTCCCAGCTCTCTTCAGGTCATTGACCATGTCCTGTCGCTTAGTTCTGGGCTGATCCCTCACTTTCCCCATGATCATTGATGCCTCACGAGGTGAGATCTTGAATGGAGCCCCAGACCAAGGGAGATTGACCGTCATCTTGAACTTCTTCCATTTTCTAATAATTGCGCAAACAGTTGTTGCCTTCTCACCAAGCTGCTTGCCTATTGTCCTGTAGCCCATCCCAGCCTTGTGCAGGTCTACAATTTTATCCCTGATGTCCTTACACAGCTCTCTGGTCTTGGCAATTGTGGAGAGGTTGGAGTCTGTTTGATTGAGTGTGTGGACAGGTGTATTTTATACAGGTAACAAGTTCAAACAGTTGCAGTAAATACATGTAATGAGTAGAGAACAGGAGGGCTTCTTAAAGAAAAACTAACAGGTCTGTAAGAGACAGAATTCTTACTGGTTGGTAGGTTATCAAATACTTATGTCATGCAATAAAATGCAAATTAATTATTTAAAAATCATTCAATGTGATTTTCTCTCACAGCTGAAGTGTACATATGGTAAAAACTACAGACCTCTACATACTTTGTAAGAAGGAAAACCTGCAAAATCAGCAGTGTATCAATTACTTGTTCTCCCCACTGTACATTCTTTCTGACTCATGAAAAGCTGCTTTAAACAAAATAACATTTCAAGCTGATACATGAAGACATTTGAAAGTAACATCACCTTTCAAGAATCTTGATCCCTTAGGAGCTTGATTAATTCAGGGTCCATGGTAAGAGAAGATATGGAAAGAGTATCAGAACTAGAGATCTGGTGTGTCTTTTCACGTGACAGGGAAAATGTCCCCATGGAAATATTATAGATACCCACACCTATAAATTAAAAAAATCCCATACAACAGAAGAGTGCTTGTGATGCAGGTAAGAAAAGGTTGAGCCGCGTATTTTGGTACCAGATGACAGTGGGATGAGCAAGCACTAAACCGAAGGAACATTTGTCCAATAAATGCACAGATATTTATTTTCATGTTTAACAGATGCAGGATGATTGTTTTCTGTTCTCATGTTTAATTTTGGACTTAAATGGCTCCTTTTGTTTGTCGGCGCTAAATTGGTTTGGGCCCTAATAATGTAGTACTCTCCATTGAGCTTCCTATTTTTCTATTGCCTCAATGTGTAAATTACTCGTCCATTGACGTATGGTACATTAGTGACAGTTGGTTCTCTGATTTGAGTCCAGCGCTCAAATAAATTCATCTCACCCAGAGTTTAAGAAATACCGTGGTTCACCTGGTCCCCGTTATCTCCTCCGAGCCATTTACCCGTGTGCCCTCGCTCGTTTTAAATGCAAATGAAAGGCCGCATCTTTCAATAAATGTGTAGAATCTTAAAGCCAATTAAAAGTGGGACATTCAGAAGGGAGGACTGTGACAGGAAATGCCGACACATACAGATACGTGCAGGCGGGCGTAGCGCTGATTCAAGGGTAAAGCTGCAAAAAGGAAAGGGCAGACTGAAATGTCACCGGAGTGTTTATTAAAGCAAATCGATGGAGTGAGGCAGAGTGGACCAAGTCTCCAAGACCTCAGACTGAGGCAGAGGCTAAGAGCAGATGGGAGAAGGGAGGCGGCGGCGTACAGGTTTAAATGAAACACTCGATGTTGCCCGTGTGCGAATGCAATCGGATCAGATGTAATGCAGTAACGACCGGGGTTATTATGTGCATCGTATGCGGGTCGATGTGTTCTGTATGCGGCCCGGTCTGGTGAAGGTTGCAACGGGGGCCAGGGGCGGTAGGATGACAGAAATAAAGAAGTCACAGGCAATTGGGAGCTTCTGTCAACAAGGGTAAAAAACGGCGGCCTTGATCCAAGAGAGTAAACAAACTCTGATGCAAAATAATCATGAATAATTTCCCTTTGCCCATCGTCTTTATCCTCCCTGGACAGGGGAGGTGAAATAAGTTTTGATTGGCAAATGTATTCAAATGCAATTTTCCTCCTTTTCCTGCCCCAATCTCATTGTTGTGAGATAGAGGTCTCTCTCATTTGCTTTTCATTTCGATACACTGCTTAATAAAACGAAACAGCGGGATCCAATACATGGCTGATAAAAAGATCCTATTTGCAACCTGTTGTCAATTATCAGACCTATCTGTCCTAGCCATGCGTTCTCGCAGCAGTCAGCCCGTAGCAGTTCTATTCCAATCTATACCTTTAAAGTCCAGGGGAGAATGATTTCCATTTGTCGGATCTTTGGACCAGCTTTTTCAGCTTTAGTCAAATGAAAGTTTGGAAGGACGGACTTGTGTGTATGTGTGCATTCTCACATATGTAAATCTGTGTCCATCCAGACTTGGTGAAACACAAGCACATACTCCAGAAGAGGAGGTTGCACACCAACGGGAGAAGGAATCAATATACCAGATAGCACACATTATCGGAAATTGCATAAAACATGCAGCGTTGACAATGAGAAATTAGACATCTTGAGAAGATGAGCCGCTAATATAATTTGGAAATACACTGTGAAAACTTCTAAGGTAAGTATGTTCATGAACAACTGTCTACTCCTGATGATTACTTAAGCATGACTAGAACGGAGTCCAAAATAGTAAAGCATTCCATCCATTCAACAACACTGAGGCAGTCTTTTCATAATCTTTATCAGATCCTACTTTAAAGCAGTTCTTTATGGCACCAATTACAATGTATTCAACTATAGGAACTGCCCCCACAGTGACTGTCAGAAAAGTGCATCCAATCGATTGCGACCGTCAGCTGTAGTTCCAAACTGCCACTCCGTGTGAACATCCCTAATGAATGGGGTCATTACTCCATATGTCGCCAAGTGATCCCTTCAATGACTTCGGACACACATGGTGAAGCGCAAACACGCTCTGACAAGCACATGCACTATGCACACGAAGAGACTCTTCTGCCGGCTCTCATCGCAGGCTCTGATGGAATGGCTGGGGACTGGCATATCAAGCTCATCCAGAAAAGCTATGGGCCCACTATGGGGGGAATAAACATTGATTTCTGCCTGTTTCACTCCAGCCCGTGTGACAGGACCAACCTGGTGATCAATGAATCAAGTGTTAAGGTTGAGATAATTGTGTTTGGGGTGCTGGGGACGGCAGACACTCTGGTTACCAGAAGTCCCATAATTAGCCGGGAGTAGAGAAGAGAGCCGGGGCTGTTGGACTGATCTAACCCCGCGTGTGTGTGCGTGTGTTCAAAATGACGTTGTTGCTTCTTATCATCGGGCTTCTTCAAAGAGTATCTTACATAAGACATCTCAATCATGTCCCCTCCCTCCCCAAAACATTTCAAACTTGCACTTGGCTTTCTCTTTGAGCGCTGATGATGCCGATAACTTCTTAATCAAGAACAAATGTGCACACTACCACTGTGATGTGTGTTTGTCTCATCTGGCAATCTTAAGATGAAAACGCCTAACTGAAGTTGCTCTGGATGAGGGTGTCTGCTCACTGACTAGAATGTAAATGACACAGGGCTCTGTCTGGGGGTTGCGGTAAAGTCTTGACCGGCTAACAAACGCTTCATACTGTCAGTCCTAAAGAGAGAGATGGAAAGATGAAGAGGGAATCACAATGCAGAGTAGCGGGGCTGTCGCCAGTGATTCTGGGGCCCCTGACAAGACATGCCTGGGCCCCCTCACTTACAGACGACGATATTATTATTGCCAAGCCATGGGCCATGTGAATCATACCCACCTTTCCCCACCTTAGCTGTGGCCCTGGTGAGTACCAAGGGCAGTATACACATGGATGACTGTGACAGAGAGACAGAACGGGACAGAGAGCAAGAGAGTCAGAGATAAGAGAGCCAAAGAGACAGAGAGCGAGACAGAGGAGAGAGACAGAGATAAGAGAGAGACACATGGAGAGAAAGAATTAGAGGAAGCAGGCATGGGTGACGTAGATAAAGCAGAGGGCGGAAGGAGAGGATGGTAGTTGGAAGAGGGCGGAAGGAGCGGACGTTAGATTGAAGCACAGGAAAGCCCAGAGTTAAGATATGAACACGTCACAGCCATCTCATTCTCCACACAACCCAACCCCCAACAGATTACCTCAATGTTTGTTTCCCAGCCTGCTTTATCAGTCTGCTGCCTGGTCGAGCCAGTGTCCAACAGATGGCAGTGTTGTACCTATGTTTCCAATGGGAACCGCAGCATAGCAGCATGAAAGAACAGCACCAGAGTTACAGCAGTCTGCTCGCTGAAAACACTTCAAGACAACTGCATTGTTCCTCCATGTAGAAACAGAGGGTATTTAACCAAAAACCAAGGCATCACCCACAGTTTACAGATACAGTGCAGGGAGAGAGTATAATTTCGGTAGGGGTTTTTCAGTAGCTGTGGTCGCGTGATATGAACGTCGCCTTAGTAGGCCAGGCTAATACAGTTTTATGCCAGTCAGAGAAAATGGAAACTGTACCGTGTCTTGGGTCCGGTGTCGCATGTTTTCACAGTAAAACCTGTCTAACTCCACGTTTTCTCACCGACACGTCTTGGTATGCCTGGTTGACAACAACACACACACACACACACACAAACAAACACTCACACACACACACACACACACACACACACTGCCAGTAGTTCGGGATGCAGCGTGCGGAACGCCACACTTCTGCTTGACCGCACACACAGAGAAGTGTTGGAATGCCCCCCCGGGGGGGGGGCTACTGGCTAAAAAGGTGGTTTAAACACTTCCAGGGCAGAGGTCAGGACAGGAAAGTGACCTGTGCAACAGAGGAGGCACAAAACCACAACTAAGAGAGAAGACCGAAAGGCGGGGCAGTAATCTTCCTACGCATAAATGATATATACAACTCAGTGTTTCCTTTCTCTTTATTATATTTCCTCCGTTTTTCTCCTCTCTCTCCCTCTATCCTCTAGCTCTCTTTCCCAGCCCACGCACTCACAGACAAAAACAACTCATTATCTACACTAACAGAAGTGGAGCCTCAGCCCTATTCTCATTGGTCCCTCTCCACCTCCTCCCCCTCCTCCTTTCTCTAATGTTCCTCTCCCATCCCTCCCTACTCCTTTCCTCTGCCACTCTCTCATCACCTCCTCCCTGTTCCTTTACCTTAACCAATGCTCCTCTTATTCTGCACTGTCTTTCCCCTTCTCTCGCTCTCTCTCTCTCTCTCCTCTTCCCCGCCTTTAAATCAACTTCAAACACATTAAACATGGGGAGTGTTGGAAAAAAGGCCCATCCAGGAGAATGTAGGCCCCATGCCAAGATGAAAGAGCATCTTATTTCCTCTACATCAACACGTCTGTGTTGCTTTAGTCGTAACACCACACTAAGTGGTCGGGAACACTCACTTTGGGGTTTTCAACTCTAGACTGTGTGCATGTTATTACGCGATCTAATTGGCAAGAGAGAGCAACGTGCGTTGGAGAATGGGATCTCTCCAGCGGAACGCCGCTCAGCTGTTCATCTCGACAAGAACTTTGGATGTCTGCTAACCGCAATGCAACTGCATCAACTAATTTAGGGAGCCTTCGTCATTGTATTCATCAAAGACACAAAGGCCAGTTTTGTCTAAGAATACTCTCCAGATGGGTTTGTTATAGAGGAGAAAGGCGGTTGGGGTAGCTTTGCTTTCATGATGTGTTATTGCAACCTGGTCTCATTGGAATACATATACTATTTTATGAATATCTATGGCATCCAATTTCATATGATATTTTATGTTAAGTTACATTACAATGCGTTGCCAAAATGTATAATAAATACAAACACTAGAAAAATTAATCAAATGTTACATACGCTATGAAAATGTATCATATGTTATGAATGCTACTAAAAAGTATCATATATTACAAATTCACACAAAATATTCAAGCCGTGTCTTGAACCGACAACGGGCAGTTCTGCAGAAACGCGTCCTGCCCACTGTTCCATACAGAGACATCAGTGGCAAATCACTGGTAACATATTGTAGCGACCTTGGTAACACCATTACTCACCGCCCCGAGCAGGATGTTACTATTTGGGGCAGTAAGTAGTCCACACATTTGCAGAGCTGAAAGATGCGGGTTTCAAACAACCTACCAATTGCCATTTTCTCTGGATTATCACTCTAACGTTACTTCACCTAACTTAATATATTTTAAGATATATTTTCGTAAAATAGTTTATGCATTCCAATGAGACCAGGTTGTTCTCCAGGGTGTACAACTCAGGAAAATATAAAGACAACACTACTATCTTTTCTTAAATCAGGATCTCTACATGTATGACAACCATTCCGGTCTCTGTTAAATTCCAACACAGGCGCACCTCATTTTACTTAATGAGATACTGATTATGTGATTACGTGAACCAAATCTTATTTAATGAGGAAAAGTATAAGAAACACTACTGTGGTCATCACTATCCTCTTGCAATAGGACCAACTGGATGGCAAAAACAGCGCAAGAAGTACCTCAAATGTAATTCAATTTCTTTTTTACTATTCAGCATGAAAATATTTGAGCGAGGAAAAGAAGGGTTCAACTCTGGCTTTACTGGCAGAGGGATGCAGTGAGCATCAGGTTGCTTCCATTCTGAAAATTTCAAAGATGGCAGTTCATAAGAATAAGGTCAAGCAACAGACATTTGGGACAACAAAGCTACAGACTGGAAGAGGGTGAAAACAACCGTCCACTGACCAAGATGACCGTCAACACATTCGAATGTCACTCAACAACCTTAGGATGACATCAAGTGACCTATGAATGACAAACTGGCTGGGGTGAAGTGCATGGCGAGGATGGCTCAAAACAGGCTTCTAAGGGCAAGACTAAAGTCGTGCAAAGCCAGAAAACTGCCCTTCATCAATGAGAAGCAAAGAAGAGCCAGGCTGAAGTTTGCAAAAGACCATACGGATTGGACCGTAGAGGAATGGAGTAAGAGGAAATCTTCCCTGACGAGTCACATTTTCAGCTTTGCCCAACACCTGGTCATCTAATGGTTAGACGGCGACCTGGAGAGGCCTACAAGCCACAGTGTCTCACACCCACTGTGACATTTGGTGGAGGATCGGTGATGATCTGGGGATTCTTCTGCAAGGCTGGAATCAGGCAGATTTGTCTTTGTGAAAGACGCATGAATCAAGGTGATCTGGGGTAAACACTGAATTACACAGGTAATAACAAAATTATTTATACATTTGAAAATACTGAATTGAAGGTTAAATTGTCAATGTACAAAGTAATAATTAAACATGTTTTTGCAGCCAGTTTGCTTCTGGCTTGTAAGCATCCATGAATACTTGATTAAAGGATGATATTTACATTATAGGAGTATATGAAAGATTATACTGTAATAGCAGTGCCTATATAACATTAATTCCATACAATCAAATGTCTAAACATAATTGCTAAAAGAGTACTTCATTCTTGCAACTGAATAATTTAAGCAGTATTGTTTCATTGTCTCTTATTTTTCATTCTTTAGCATCAACATTTTCTAATTTTAATTATATCTGCAATAAATATCAGCCATCGAACACCCCGATCTTTAGAAATATCGCTATTTCTCAAGACTGATATAGTTGTCGTGAGGGAGCCCAGAGTAAATCTGACCACTACATGGATTAGGCTGTTATTGTACTACTACACAGACCTGGCTGTTGAGGCATGATGGATGGTAAAACATGGTGAAAGTGGGTATTCGGTTGTTTGTAGGTCTTGATAAGAGGATACAGAGACTTCAAAGGCTATACTCCCATTCATTCTCATTTAATACAATTTGAATATGGGTGTCTGATATGATGATGTCTACAGTACATTGCCTCAGATATCAGTGCAAGCTAGACCTACTCATTTTTGGGAGTCTCTTCCAGGTATACAGGCACGAGGCTTTCAGACTGAAATGCTCAATAAGTAAGGGGAGTAAGCAACTATCGAGGCACTGTTCAATGTCAGCAGTCCTTGGCAACATTGCACTGTGTTAAAGAAGCTACTGTAAGATTCCTTTGTGTCCTTTGCAAACGGAAAAAACACAAAAGAACTGTCAATCTCCCTCGGTCTGGTGCTCCAAGCAAGATCTCACCTTGTGGAAATGCAATGATCATCAGAACGGTGAGAAATCAGCCCAGAACTCCATGGGAGGATCTTGTCAATGATCTCAAGGCAGCTGGGATCATAGTCAGCAAGAAAACAATGGGTAACACGCTACGTACGCAGTGAAGGACTAAAATCCTGCAGCGTCAACAAGGTCCCCCTGCTCAAGAAAGCACATGTACAGCCCCATCTGAAGTTTGCCAATGAAGATATGAATGATTCAGAGGAGAACTGGGTGAAAGTGTTGTGGTCAGATGAGACCGAAATCAAGCTCTTTGGAATCAACTCAACTTGAGGAGGAAGAATGCTGCCTACAACTCCAAGAACACAGTGGAAGATGGAAAACGTTTGTGATTTAATAAAATAAAAACTTCTCAGTCGTTTGTATAACAGTTGATTATTTCAAGTTCTATTACGTGGATCCACAGGAACAATCATCACAACATCACAAATGATGAGCACAGAGACCAACAGAGTAAAGTCATGACAGACTGTTCGACTCTTACATTATTGCTTCCGCCTCTTTAAACCACTTCTGTTCAGCTCCAAATATATTATCTCTTATGCTATAAGATACATACAAAAAACAAGTCGTCACACTAATCGTAACACAAGATCAAACTCTATACTGTCATGGCAACCATAGTTCTAGGCCATAGTTAACAAATCTCCTGATCTGAGCTACCTCTGGTCTCTGTCCTGCCCAAATGGAAGAAACAGAGGACACAGGCAACATCACATTGGAGCCATCTGTACAGGGACATAGATTAGATTGGTTTGAGGCCTGGCGCCTTTGTAGCCATAATCACTTCTAAGAACATGGCATGCTGACCTAGGTCTATTATGTATGTGGCAACCATGAAGTCTAAAGCAAATTCAGGCCTAGTCTAAAACAATCCATTTATTACAGATAATTATCAAAATAATGGATAAATAAGGATATGGTAATAAATTCATTCTTACCAACACCATCCCCACCGTCAAACATGGAGGTGGAAACATTATGCTTTTGGGGTGTTTTTCTGCTAAGGGGATTGAAAAACTTCACTGCATCAAAGGGACTAAGGTACCTTCTAATCATGGGTGAGAACCGCCTTCCTTCAGCCAGGGCATTGAAAATGGGTCGTGGATGGGTATTCCAGCATGACAATGACCCAAAACACATGGCCAAGGCAACAAAGTAGTGGCTCAAGAAGAAGCACATAAGGTCCGGAGTGGCCTAGCAAGTCTCCAGACCTTAATACCATAGAAAATCTGTGGAAGGAGCTGAAGGTCCGAGTTGCGAAACATCAGCCTTGAAACATTGGTGAGGAGTGGCACATAATCCCTCCTGTGTGCAAACCTGGTGGCCAACTACAAGAAACGTCTGACCTCTGTTATTGCCAACAAGGGTTTTGCCGCCAAGTACTAAGTCATGTTTTGCAGAGGGGTTGAATATTTATTTCCCTCATTTAAATGCAAATTAATTTACAACATTTTTTACATGCGTTTTTCTGGATTTATTTGGTGTTATTCTGACTCTCACTGTTCAAAGAAACACTGTTCATTAAAATTATAGAGTGATAATTTCATTGTCAGTGGGCAAACATACAAAATCAGCAGGGGATCAAATACTTTTTCCCTCACTGTATCTGTCTCCCCTTTACATTTTCTCTTTCTCCAAGAGTAGAAAGTGTGGAGACCAATGATACCACATTCCACAACAGCTACACATTTATACATATCAATGATATTACTCTCCCTAAATTCACATCTGCTTGATACTGACAGGGAAGACGCCACTTAGTCCCAGTCGCTAGCCTCTGACGTAATTCCGTCAACAATTTCTGCCATAATATCATGTAATCAAGGGTCGTTTTCATTACGTTCTCCTTGAAGGATTTTGAAAGTTATTTTTATATGGGGTGGAGGTGTGTCGGAGTGTATGGTGAAGGGGGTGGTAGAGTTATAGCAGCTTAGAGTTGTGAACAGACATCCTTGCACTGATTTCTCAGACCCATCTGAAAATAGAGGCCTGACTACCATCAGGAAATCAAAAACTCAACTTGTGACATGGAGATCAAGGTGAAACATACAATGTGAACTTAATGGAGCGATGAAGTACTATTGACGGTAATAAGTGTTAAATGAATATGCCCGGACTGAGAGAGGATTTCATTGAATGAAATGTGAAATGTTTCTGAAGCAGCAGTTTCCAACCTTTACCATTCCATGGACCCACTAAATCACAGCGGAAAGCATTTAAGGACCATTTGCGGAGTATCTTGCAGCTTAAATGTAGAGTACATTTGATTAGTGGAAAACCCCTTACTGTTTATTGCACTCAACATATATGTTTGCTACAGCACTCACTCAGAGTTCAGTGTCCTCATGCATAAAATATACTGTTTGCAATTAGAGGCATGGTAATGAAACTGTGAATGAAACTGAATCAGGCTGAAATTCTGTATGTTGTATTTTGAGCATGTACATTTGTATGAAAAACATGTTATTGTATATCAACATTTCAAATAATACATGGTTTAAGTTTGTGGACTGTCAGCTGTTTGAGTGTATTTTCATCCATGTCAGCTGAACCATTTGTTTGAACCATTTCAGCATGTTTTGTACATATTTACCCCAAATAGGCATGCCAAATGTATTTAGCCAGTTGGCTTAACTGCTGTCTCTTATTAGGCAGATGTGTTTGTTTGCATCATAAGTACATCCAAACGAGAGCTGTCAATGTCTACTCTTGAATCGTGGCTTTGCATTTGGAGTTGTTTGCTGGGATCTAACAACACAAGGTCTGGAGAACAACGTAAAAACAACGTATGAAAATGTATGAAGTCACTACTGTAAGTCGCCCTGGATAAGAGCATCTGCTAAATTACTTCCACGTGGAAAAAGAAATGTCCATCCACGTCACAATGGCAATTAGGTTGCTAATGAATCAGAGCCGACTGATCAGAGCTAAAGCCAAAACATTAGGTGTGCCTAAATCAAGTCTTCTGTACGTTAAGAAGAATAACGTTTTGTTGAGCTCTGGAATGGAAAAATACCAGGTAGACCAAGGAACACTTTGACAGTGGATGACAAATCAGGAACACTCTCCAGAAGGTGTGTAAATGTGAATGTGTCAGTCATCTACAGCAGAATATGTCGGAAGAACTATAGTGGCTGCACTGTAAGCTGCAGAAACACTAGCTTCTCTCAAAAGCAGGATGGCCTAGTACAAAACTAAATGGATTTCATCCTCTCTAATAGGGGTTATTCAAACCAGGGAAACATGGTGATTGGACAGTAGGGAATAATATAGGGAACAGTGCCCCCTACTGGACCTCCAACACCTCTTAGAGCAACATATGGACACCATCCAGCGACTGACAAGGACTGACCCTGCTTAGCTTTAAATTATTTCAGTATTGTTTCAGAATGCTTAAGTGGTGTGTGAGTGTATGTATCTATGTATGTATGGTGTTTGTATAATAGAGGAGTAGAACTGGGCACAGGAAGGTCATCTGGTCTGCTTCAGAACAATCTATCCAAGTTACCCAGATCCCATTGCTCTTAGCCTGAGTGGGACTTACTGTTCTGACTTGTAGCTCCATAGCCTCTCACACACACACACACACAAAAACACACACACACACACACACACACACACACACACACACAGACACCTCGTTGAGCACAGGCCACAGAAGTACAGTATGTCATTATTAGTAATGGGCCACTGACTAACATAAAGCATAAAGACCTGCCGTCATCACACACACACACACACAGACACACACACACACACCCGGCACCCCATGCTGGTAGTTGGGGAAAGTTCAGAGGATTGAGCCATAAAGAGCCACAGGGCAGACACAGCGGTTCACATCAGGCAGGCTAATGGGACTGTCAGAAAGCAGCCGGCCAAGTTCACCCACAGCGACAGTGTCCCGAATGACACCCACTACTCCACACTGCGCACTCCTATCGGCTGAAGGGCTGTAATGCGTACGGAGCTGCAATGGCACAGAGCCATCGGCTGTGTTTTCGCATGCTGAACTTGTCGCCACGGGACTGATGAGAAACTAATCGTCCGGTGACGGGAGTACGTTCATACCATGGCCCTGTTCTAATCTTCCGTTCACTAATTGTCTTTTGAGTACTTACATCAGCTATGAAATGGATCTAATGTGAATGGGCTTGGTATGATTGGTGAAATGACTGATTAGTGTGTGTGTGTGTGTGTGTGTGTGTGTGTGTGTGAAATGGTCTGAAAAGGTAACCTCATCCCAAGAAAAGACCACCTCAACCCCAGGCTATTGTGCGCGGTGCATATCACTCCGTCAAGACAACCATTCAAAGTTGGCCTTAGTTAGAGGGCCCACTCAATCATTTGAATGAACCAGCAAGTGCCTTGTTCAGCCAAGCAGGTGAAGTATTGACACAGCCGCGCCATACGTTCACCTGTCCCACAACCACGAGCAGAGCAGTTTCACTTGGGTGGGAGGTGTCGTGTGAGATGACTGGCTGCTAGGCTGAAACAGTATGTGATACATTGCATTGGGCCACATGAATTGTAGACACACTAATAAAATAAATACCTGGGGGCATCCACGTGAAATACAAATATTAGACCCTACAAGAAAATTCACTCGCATGCAACAACGCGCACACAGATCGGATACTATTAAGCTGCAGTTTGCCTGCAATATACTGTATGTATCTTCCTCATGTTTCATCAGGCCTGGTTCCACAGTGGTATGCAATTCGTGCCCCCTCAGTTATATTTCTCTATACAGAGCCGAGCGTATATGAGTCTGATTGTCAGAACATTACGATCTGCATAGACCAATACGATTACACATCAACACAGCGCTTTTGGGGGAGTATTTTTTATTGGGGGTGTGAAATTGTATTAGTGGCTGTGTTTTGCACTCCCGGCCTACTGTAATACTCCTCATGTTTGACAGCTACATGCTGTATGTATACTCCTTATGTTTGAAAGACATACTGTATACTGTATGTATGCATGTATATATACAGCTCTGGAAAAAATGTATAGACCACTTTTTCTCTCCTTTCCAAAATAGTTGAAAAGGAAGGTTTTGAGTGAGGAACGGAAGCGTTCAATTTGCGGCGATCTTAGAATTTGAACCCTTCTGTTCCTCACTCAAAACCTTCCTCTTTGACTTTTTCAAAACCAAGCTTTCATTGCCACATCTCTCAGGCCCTGTGGAATAACCTCTGACGTGTGATCGACTGGAAAATATGCTTTCTCAAGACATCTGTTGCGCAACTTCCTTTCGTCATCAATGTAGAGCAAGAAGGGCTCAAGTATGGGCCCATCGTCCTACCTGACCAGACATCAGATCTGGCAGTAAAGTGCTGAACAGACCATTTCTGCAGCTACCCTTTTACGATGTTGTGTACCATGGGCCGCGCAGATTAGGAAAAATATGGCAGCGATGGCACAATGTATCTTCTGCCGAGAGTTTTAGCGAGTTGTTTAAACCCACTGCGCTCCTCTGTAGCTATGGGAGCCATATTCTTTGCGATGCAGTAACAAAGGGCGTCAGTTATTTCTTTCCATCTTCTTGAATCTTTTTCATAATCTGTAGCATTTGTAAATGCTTGTTATCGACACTTGCTTTGTGGAGGCACTTGTTGCTTGGCGCTGTTTTTTGCTTGTGTGCTGATAATCCCCCATGAGGGTGAAATCTGCCCCTAGGGCCTTTTAGCCTTTGTAATCTGTTCAGCCAATAGCTGTGTGTGCTGTGGTCATGCCGGCTCTCAGTGCAATATAAATACTAGCCAAAATGACTGAGAAATAAAATAGCAGAACAAGTATTAAGGTTTGTAAATAACAGAATAGATTCCAGGTCAGGAGAGCAGGATTTAGACAGTATATTAACATCCTTGCACTAACCTTAATAAACATAAAAACATAAAACACACTCTGCCATTGTGACATGTACATTACATAGACCTTTGGCAGGATAAGTATGTACAGTTGCACGCTGGTTAGTCATTGTCAGGAATGGAGTTCATGTTTGTATTCATCAGGAGTTGTAGCTCTTCCTTTATGTTCGCCAACGGAATAAAATGTTAAGTATATTGTATATTGTTGGGTGATGATATAATAAGAAGAGCTGGTATTGTGTTTTTAATAATCCCCAGCACATTCCCAGTGAATTAAATAAAATGTGGGTCACATTCCAATTAATAAAAAAACAAACATAATCGGCATAAACAAAGGTAAACAATAATCAGTGTCCACCACACAGTGGCTACCTAACCAGGCATCCACAATAGCATAATGTTGTATGGATTTAAGAACATTTGCTTAGAATACCAGGTTATGCGGAATCCTTTAAATTGGATATTGTCCAACACATTGAGACATTGTACACAAAATAACATTCACACAGTGTGTTTTGTTTATTGCCATCCATAGGCACGCTAATATTTCCACAGATTCACTAGTGCCTTGGATTCATTAAAACCAAACCCCGTGGATTATTTCTATAAAAACGGACCGAAAGTTTTGGAGGCCAATCAGATTGTTTTAAAAGTAAACATACAATGATTACAGGCTTATTTGTAATGACATTTTCATAATTCACCATAACAAGACAAGCCGTGCATAATCTAAAATGTAATTAAACAGCTATATCAGGCCTCCCTGGGGAGAGGAGAGACAGATCTAGAGAGATGGAGGCAGATGGAAGGCAAAGAAAGTGAGATATGTGCTAAATTGATCATGGGGATGGAGACAGGGAAAACAGCCTAAAGACATGGAAGTAGTTAGTGTGGCAGGAGTAAAGAAAAGATAGATGTAGCTTCTGGAGAGAAAAGAGGCTTACAATTACAGAGAACGGGTGGTTTAAAATGTCTTCTCTCTCTTTCTCTACGCATAGAAATATGTTTTCAAATAAAAAATGCTCCCGCTATGGGTACAATAATGTTTTGTCTTAGCAGAGCAGGTGGTGTTGCACAAAGATCGCAGTACAGCAGGTCAATTACTCTGCGTGTCTGCCTAGATCACACGCATGGCTGCTCACCGATATCACCACACAACCCAGGGCCACAGCGCGGGGAACAACACGACACGTTTGGCCCCAATACGACCGCATCCCTTCTCAAAACCTCAACAAAACGAGTGCCAAATAAAAAAGCGTACCAGAATGGAACGACACTGTCAACACTACAGTCAGCAAAATAGAGCCGACAGTAAAGAAAAGAACACACATCTGTTTTTATCCATGAGAGAGGGAGAACTGACGTGTTTTGCCAGCACACAGGATATGTCTGCAGTTGTGCGCAACAATACAATAGCGCACAAAGCCTTCATCTTGACACTCCATGCAATAAAATATGATAATTCAATTATTGCTTATCAAGGATGTACTTCTCCCGCGCTCTTTGTATCCTTTGAATGGCGTGTATATTTAAACGAAACCGAATTCCGTGCTTATCTTTCTGCATATTAGAGCAGTATATCAGTCAGCCTCCTGTTTCCCAATCTGCTCCTCCTTAATGAGAGAAAGGCAGGGACACTGATAATAGTACCAAACCATGAGAATGTAAGATAGCGTGAGATTGGGAAAGAAACAGAAAGTGGGAGAGATGGGGTGTGATTAAAAAAGAAACAGAGAACGGGAGATGGGAGAGAAGCAGAACGTATTGTCAAGTATTAATTATTCCAAGTACGCTTTGGCAATATGTATATTGTTGCATCATGACAATGAAGAACTTTGAATTGAGGAGAGGATAGTGATACTGTATGGAGCAAGGCAAAAGACTCTTTGTGGTCGCTCATTGACTGTTATTCATTTGACCGGCTCCTTTTTTAGGAATTGTTATCTCTCTGTCCGACTCTTCCAGGTGCTGATGCGCTACAGACACTCGGTAAACAGCGAGATGACATGGAGAGAGTAAGAGAGTTATAAGGGACGGATCATGTTCTTCTACATTCGGATGTTGCGGGCCAGCTGACACGCGCCCATGCGCACACATGCACCCACACAGTGTCCAAAATGACGTTTTTGGCTCACCTGCCAAGGCAACCTGGTCTCAGAGGACTACGCAGACTATTTTGCATAAATTCGGCCTACTTTTCGGGTTGTGCGTGTACTGAAACCAGATTCAAAAGGTATTCTAAACATGCTATGCATTCAAATTAGGATGTCTGGTGCCTTGTTTCTGCTGACTGTGCCATGATCGACATGTTTGAACTCTGGTCGGATCGTTTCGCTGTCAAGGCGCCATTAGCACTGAGGTGCGTGTTGCCCAGTGGTCCCGGTGTGATCGACAGGCTCAGCGAATACTTTGATAGACAGACAGACACCGACAGAGGCCTGATGAAGATGCTGCATACAGCAGGAGAAACAAGTTGAGGAGCAGATAGAGTTCATACTGTATGCGTTTGCGACAAGGCTAGTTGTCAACTGCCAATGGAATTGCTTCAGTATATGAAGAGTCCGGAAAATAAAATTAACTAAATTCCCATGGGATGCGGTATATAGTTAGCAACACAGTAGCAGAAAACGTCTTGGGAACGACTTCTGAAGAGAAAGTCTACACTAATTCTGCCCTGAACTTAATGCCTAAACCTGAAATTTTTGTTCCTTGTGAGGCCCATTGAAACTTGGTTAAATATTCTTGTGAAGAGGAAAAACCAATGTTGAGACAATCAGAAAGAGTCGTACACACACACACCCAGAGTAGAGCAGATTGTAAAAATTGTTTAATGTCGTGGAGGCACTAAATCACCTGAATCACAGATTCCATCCTGATGATGACAACAGCCAGCTGGAGAGTAGGACAGCTTGGGCCGGAGGACCTTAATCCATCCACAGTTACGTGTTTCAGAGGGAGCCTGGATCGGTGTTAATGCTTAGCCTATAGCGGTGCAGAAGTCAACGGCAGATGTTAGCCCGGTACCGGATCTGCTTGTGCAATCTTGCCAACTTCTATGATATAACTTTATGACAAGGACAATAAACACTGGCTAAACAGGAGAATCAACTATGCAGCCAGGCTAGAGAGATACAACAAAAGCATATGTTTTACAATCACACTGTGGCAGGAATCTGTTATTACAGTACCTCATCAGTGAGCTGTTATTACCTCATCAGTGATCTGTTATTACCTTACTAGTCATCTGCTTTTACCTCAAGGTAATAGCACATTATCCTTTCGGTATCAATTTCAGTACTGGGAGATCCTGTGACTCTAGGACAAAAAGAATGTGGTGAAGGTCCGATGGTACGGCCCAATTCACAGCACACAGCCATGTTTATTACCATAGTGAGGTGGTTCGGACAAAACCATCGGAGCAAGGCGGTGAAATGAGAAGATGCAGTGCGACGTGAATACGAGTTAGCATTTCAGTCCTGGAAAGTCCGAATTATCAGAGAGCTCCAAGGTCGAGTTCATTCCTCCTAATCCCTATTATTCATTGTTTTCTATGCCGTCTATGAGTGATGTCAACACTCAGTGACTCATCATGGCTGGCGCTGTTCATTGGACTGCGCTGGAGAAACGCAAATGAAAGTGTTGTGTGTAAAGACTGTCACTGGAGTCATCGCTGAGCACTCCAAAGAGCCAACCTGTGTAAGCAATAGCGAGGGAAGATTTGGCCATCATGGACATTTCAACAAAGACAGGAGAATTGGCCGTCTAAATCCCATTACTGTACTTCTCCCACTCACAGAAAACACTGAGAGTGCACGCAACAGAGAGGGAGAGAAAGAGGAAGAGAAATATAAGGAAAGACAGAAAGAGAGAGAGGCGGAGACACGTGTAAACATATATTTGCAATGCCAACAAAGCCAGTTGGTATTGGAGAGGGGAGAGAGAGAGATAAGAGAGAAGAGGGAGGGAGAACAGAACAAGTACCGCGAAGACAATGGTGACACCATGCAGGAAGTCAGCATTACACATTTACAGTACAATACAAGAGAACCATTGACTCGGAAAACCCATTTTGAAGCAAATTCCCTCCACTGCATACAATACATGTTCCATCTACCTGGAGTTTGGGTACGCATTCAGTCACGGAACGCTGATGAAAGGAAAGACAGGAGTACACTTTCATTTCAGGGACACCTCAGCAATCCTGTAAGTTCCACCCTAGAGGATGTTTTCCAGGTTTGAACAGCTTCTGAAGACACATCTAAAATGTGCTATCGCGACCCCTCCAATGACCCAACCTCATAGGTCTAGTTTCCCTGGACAAACCCCTTCCCAAGCAAAGCCTAATTACCCACAAGCCTCTCTGGAGTTCCAATATGGCACAGCCAAAGAGAAGTTTGTTTCAGGTAGGTTACCCTCTGAGTCAGCAAAAATCTGCATTGGTTTACACTCTCTCTTCAGTTTTCCCCTTTCTCCTTCACTTCACTCTCCTTCTCTCCTCCCGCCACTTTGCTCTCCTTCTTCCCCCCCCCCCCTTTTTGCTCTCCCTCCCTCCCCAATTCTTCCTCCAATCTACCATCTCCGATCCTTTATCCACGTACGCATTAGCGCACACACAGATCATTCACACACGCTTGGCTCACACACCAAGAGGAAGATTAATGATCCAACTCCAAGATTAAATATTTCAGAAGCAAACTCTGACATCGCAACATCCCCAGCATGCCACGCTCTCAGAGTAATTGTCCCAAACCCGGTGGAGAGAGAAAACGATTACGCCATAGTAGACATTCAAAGATGAATGGCTTCACAACGAAATGTCAACAGTCAACGTTGTATATAATTTGCATCGTCACTACTTCCTACAGGCTATTAGTAGGTGACACAGTCGAGGGCAGGAGTTCACTTGGTTTAGTAGTTCCTGAAAAAGTACCTCAGTCCGAAACCTTTTACCAGCCAGCTACCTGAGGAGAAGCCATAAGTTATGGGGTTTTTGTATTGCCTTGGTTTTGAGTAGGAAAAGCTAGGTTATTTAGTTTTTCCCCATTCCAAAAATAAATAGAAGAATGCAACAAACACACACAGCAGGAGGCACAATAAACACATGCACCAGATCAGTCACGAACTGAAAGCATATTTAAAATGACACGAGAGTAGGCTGTGGCTTATATCTGCCGTGCCAAGGACGTTCCGCCAATAAGAAATTGGCTTTCTGTCATGGAAGAGATTGTTACATGTACAAAAATGTGTTCTTCCTCAGGGTCCCCGTAACACAACGCAATGTCAGCCTACCCGTGAAATTGCTATTTTTGACAACATGTCATACGTATATTGTTTAACTCTGTGGAGGTAGCAACTGCTCAAAATGGTGTGTGTGTGTGTGGGTGTGTGTGTGAAAAAAGTGGGAACATCTTAAGGTAGCAGGATATATCAGCTTAGGGGTAGTTGTTAGGGTTATGGCATATTCAATGAGTAACATTCAACTTCTAGTGCTAACTTTATATTTAGAGGACCTTTTTTCTGCATTTTAGAACATTGAATGGAGATATGTATTTGATTAAAACACAGGTAAAGTCTATAAAAACACTGATGTTTGGAGTTACTGCTTATTGACCATGTAATAATTCAGCGGTTAACGCAACCCTTGTCACTTAGCATTGTGTCAGTGGTTAGGATTAAATCATATGTTTGCTAAATGATTTGTTATGGGGCTTATGCTCTTTTCGATGTAGTAAAGATATAGTCTTTTTAGGTATAGCAAAATGTACAGTTGGAATTGGGGTTGATAGAACTGAGAATTATTTTGGAGCTTAAAGGTTTGTATCATGTGTGTCCTTAAAGCCACACCTCATTCTTGTCCCATCAGCACTGGAAAGAATCCAATATAAAGTAGATTGACACATAGATGGCTTCAGTTTCAGTGTCTTTATATTCCCAGACCATTCACCCCAGAGCTTCTCAGCATCTTCTTCCTCAAGCAACAGCCAGACTAGACATTAGCAGTGCAGCCCAGACATGCCATTTGTCGGCACTCGATGAGATAGTGTTCGCTCTGAGTCGTGCCTGTTCCCTTCAGCAGCTAAGCACGCCAGCCAGCCGTCTTCGGCGTGATAACAAACCAACGACCGTGCCCGTTTCACTTCACCTCCACGTTTTTCATTCTCTCCCTTTCCACCCGCTCAGCTCCCTCCATTCCCAACCCCCAGGGCATGCATTGAGCCTCTCTCTCTTTTCACACTACCTCCTGATCTTATTTTCTATCAGACTCTCCTTACCTAAATCCCGTTCTTTCTCTCCACCGATTTTTCCGCGTTCAACCCGCAAACTGAGGATTCCTCTCCTCTACCTTCATTATATTTTCTTTATACGTCCCTATCTCATTCTGCCATCAATCCCGCCCTCCCTCTACGTCCCTCCCTCCCTACTTTACCCCCCCCGTGTCTGATGTACCTTTCGTAGTGGTTCTGGCTCCTGGTAGCTGGCTGCATAAACTGTCTCCCATGCAGGCTGTGGCTGCCAGCCTGTTTACTGTATGCTAATTAGACAACTCAAGAGGGTAAATATCATACTGGGTACCACATCCGCCAATATCAAAAGCACACATACACACACGCACACAACTGTTTGTTTGTTGGCCACCCTGGGGACGGTTGCTAGCGTGGCAGGCACAGTGTGAATCAAACTAATTAATCCTGGGGAGGAATACCTTGTGTGTGCGTGTGTGCGTGTGTGTGTGTGTGTGTGTGTGTGTGTGTGTGAGTGTGCATTTGCGTGTGTTCACCAACTGTCGAAAACACTCGCAGGAGTTGAGTTGATAGTCATCATCTTTTTGCCTTTAAACCAAACCAAAGCTTCATCTTCAAACAGGAAAACGGAAAAACACTCCAATATATCTGAAGAAACCTGCATCAATCTGATCCAGATGCCATCCTCCTGAAAATGTTACCAGCTCAGTTCCTTAAATACCGCTGACGCTCTGCAACGGCAAAGATTCGCCACTTTCCCCTAGAGTAGCGTTGTACAGATCGGTTATTGTGTTCTCTTTATACTATTCAACAGCAAACGCCCTATGTGCCCATGGAGTGTCTATGGAGTGGTAGGAGGTAGACTGCTTAAATGTAATGAGAGCAGAAGGAATTGTTCAGAGTGGCCACTTCCTGACTGAAACGCCATATCATTCTCTGGGTTAGGACTGCTCCTTCTCAACCCGCTGAGTGTGTGTGTGTGTGTGTGTGTTGGGGGGGGGCTGCAGTGCGTGCTGCAGTGAAGGTCAGTGTTGTCCCTGTGGATCTCCAGAGCGGTGGCTTATTAAGAAGTCATTCATTCTCCCATTTGGTACTGAGAGCTTCGTCAGCCTGAGTGTGTGCATGGGGCCTCGTCTCTGGCGACAGCCCCGCCCCACACCGTACGCAGTCACAAACCACCGAGCCTGGAGCCTGTCGTAGTATTTGAAACATTGTGGATCATCGCGAAGCTCATTTCATAGCGGAGGGAGGGCTATACAGAAGCCAGGAGGGACAGAGTGAGAAAGACAGAAAAAGAGAGACAGACAGATTAGAGAAAGTGGGTGGGGCAGAGAGCACCGTGAAAGGGAAAGACAGCACAGAGGGATGCAGTGGAGAGGGAAATTGAGGGAGAGCGGGAGGGAAAGAGAGAGCAAGAGACCACTGCACCAGGTAAGAGGCAGGATAATCTCTCAAAAGGACCAAAGTAATTAATCTGAGGAGATAAACGCTATTAGCAGGAATGGTGTCGTGCGTCTCTGTCTTCTCTGTGGAGTGGATGATTTGGGGAGGGGAGGCAAGTAGAAGAGGAAAGGGTGTGGTAAATGTGTGACCATGCCAACATCTTTGCCTCAGAGTCAACAGATGGCTGTTGTATGAAATAAACTTGAACAGTCATGATATACAGTTGTATAGACAACCTGTACTTGAAAATCCATTCAGTAAAGACAAGTGATAGAGATAGCAGCATTGCACCCTGCTTCCCACTGTTAGTTTGCTTCTGAAGCTAAGCAGGGTCAGTCCTGCTGGGGCCCTGCTGATGATCAGATGTTCATGGAAGTAGTGTTAGAGGGCAGCTTGTATTACTCATTCTTGTGCCAAAAGGAGATCCCACTGTCCCTCTGTTGTCACTAAATATACCATTGCACTTGTAGTAAGAGTGGGAGTGTTAATGTCAATGTCCTGGATGATAATCTGGTCACCATGACAACTTAATCATTACCAGCTTCCAATTGGTTCCTTCATCCCATCTTCAACCCAAAAGTAGAATATGCACAATCCAAATACAGTATCAAGAACTATCGACACTGTAATGATTGTGGGTATGTTGTCTACCGGGGTGCAGTGCAAAATAATTTTAAGTATGACAATGTATGCAATCACTAATCTAAGAGTAAGAGCGTCTGTTAAATGACTTAAATGTCGTTAACAAAAAAACAAAAAAGGCGATACTAGATAAACAGTGGATTCTTTATAATGCGATAGAGTGACAGTAAGAGACGTTGCTGCCTGAGACCGTTTTAAATGAGACATTATACACATGCAGCTGTGACACTGGTCCACAACACAGTGTCACTGATTGAGTCAGAACCATACATCAGAATCCATGTAGCCACCTACAGGGTGCACAGGTTATGAACACCCCATTATGAATCATATGGAACGGAGTGTGTGTGTGTGTGTGTGCGTATGTGTGTGTGTATGTCTATACCACTATTTATAATAAGACATTTATTACAATTCTTTTGTACTTTTGATCTCAAAGCAGTTTTATGTGTACAATAGCTAGTAACCTTGTACTCAGTCTATTGCAAACAAGGCATTCAAGTCTGACACAACAACCATTTAAAGAAGTTCTTAGTGGGAGTGAACAGATTATTGAGTGTCTTTACTGAGTTAAGTATTACAAATGCAATGTTCTTTTAACAATTTTTCAAGATGGAACTGCTTCATTCCAACCCACTGGTACTGTATATAGAAAGATCAGCTCGCAGTAGTCAGCTGTACAACTCAACAATTGTTGCTTGGAAGCCAACACATGATTGGTTGGTGGACTAACATGGTTTACTCTATGTCTTCTTATTGGCTAACAAAGAATGGCAGTGTCTGGCAATGAGATCACCTAGTCATAGTCAATCTTTGAATTCTTCCATCCACCAGTGACGGAGGGGGACAGTTGGCTTAATCCAAAGGTTGTCAGGGAGATGGTTGATGGAGAGTCTGTGGACATGTGGTTAAAGGACCACTCTGGAAAGCAGCCTGATTGGCTACTTCACAGTGTGTAGAATCCACTTGGGCGTTGCCTCAGCTTACTAGTCGCTGTGATGCTACATGGGTCAACATCACCCGGGGATTGGGGAGGCATCATCAGGAGAAGGGATATCTTTAACTGTCCCAAATCAGCCGGAAGTTGTTGCACTAAGACGGGGCTCAGTACACAATTGGATGGGAGGGAATTAGGTTTAGTGTGAAAAAGGGGTAAAACGTACAAAAATAAAGAACAAAAGCATTTATTAGAAAAGTTAGAGGATGCATGCTGATTAGATGAAAATAGCCAACATTCTTAAGGTAGTTATAAAATACTTGGAATGCCAATCCAAGAAGACAGCACAATTGTAGTTACAACAGAAAGCTTACACAGACCTGATTTGTATAATTATTTGATAGTCATTTCTGCATGTTCACCAACTATTGATTTTTTACTGTTTACCTGATAAGTTCGAACAGAAGGTAAGCAAATACCCTATGGTTAAAAACATTGGAACTAACAACTGTCTCATTTCTTTAGGCCTGCAAGCTTCAAAGACAGAACTAGCGATTACCCAAAAATAGTGGCTTAAAAAAAGATTTATCAGTCTTCCTAGAAATGTTTGTTTGCCAGGTAGGAATTAGAAGGCTCGGCAGATAAAAAAAAAATCTGCTCAGTTGGGAACCTCTGCAATACAATAAATGTGTATTTATGTGTGTGTGTGTGTGTGTGTGTGTGTGTGTGTGTGTGTGTGTGTGTGTGTGGGTGTGTGTGTGTGTGGGTATGTGTAATACATTACCTACAGCAATGCATACCTGCTGTTAGTGTGTTTTGCTAAATTACTAATTCCATAAAACATTAACTTTTACATGACATGTGCATATGTTGAGTAATGTACAACATTCATTGATGAAATCAAGCCAGCAGGTCACTGCATGTTGACCTGACCAGAACACCTCTGGATAAGAAAATCTATTTAAATGATAAAGATTAAAACCACCTGCCTAATATTGTGTAGGTCCCCCTTTTGCCACGAAAACAACCTTGACCCGTTGAGGCATGGACTCCACTAAACCTCTTAAAGTGTACTGTTGTATCTGGCACCAAGAAGTTAGCAGAGGATCCTTTATGTCCTGTAAGTTGCGAGGTGGGACTTCCATGGATCGGACCTGACTGTCCAGCACATCCAACAGATGCTCGATTGGATTGAGATCTGGGAAGTTTGGTGGCCAAGTCAACACCTTGAACACGTTGTTGTGTTCTTCAAAACATTCCTGAACCATTTTTGCTTTCTGACAGGGCACGCTATCCTGCTGAAAGAGGCCAATGCCATCAGGGAATACCGTTGCCATGAAAGGGTGCACATGGTCTGCAACAATGCTTAGGCTGGTGGTACGTATCAATGTAACATCCACATGAATGACAGAACCCAAGGTTTCCCAGCAGAACATTACCCAAAGCATCTGCCGGCTTGCCTCCTTCCCATAGTGCATCCTGGTGCATGCACCTGGCCAAGTGATGTAAAAGAGAATGTGCTTCATCAGTCCAGGCCACCTTTTTCCATTGCTCCGTGGTCCAGTTCTGATGCTCATCTGCCCATTGTATGCACTTTCAGCAGTGGACAGGGGTCAACATGGGCATTTTTACAAGACATAAAATCCCCATTCACGACAAACTGCAATTCACTGTCTGTTCTGACACCTTTATATTAGTACCAGCATTAACATTTTCAGCAATTTAAGCTACAGTAGCTTGTCTGTTGGATCGGACCACACAGGCCAGCCTTCACTCCCCACGTGCAACAATGAGCCTTTGACCCTCTCACCAGTTCACTGCTTTTCCTTCATTGGACCACTTTTGATAGGTACTGACCACTGCAGACCGGGAACAGCCCACAGATTGGAGATGCTCTGACTGGCTACACAATTTATTGACATTTATCAAAATATGCAATCACCTATTGTGTTAATAAAATGAAATCTAACTGTCTAAATTGACTGTCCGTTACTCTGGAATGTTATCAGTCTGGGAAAATAAACTGACATGGCTGTTTCCAACAGTATCAAAATCTTGCCAATTCTCCTTAGTAGTAATCATTTCATTACCTCCCCATACTATTCATGCAGAACAGGATTTACGTCAGAATTATCCAAACAGATATTACAGTACACGCATTTACAGAATTGAGCTTTGTCCGTATGGTCCTTCCAGCCTGTGCCTCTTCTAGTTTCTTTGGGGACATGGAAGGTTTCCAAAACTGCCCGGTTGAAAAGAGCTTGAAAGTCAATGCCATCTGTTGCACACGCTGAATCCACAGACACATCAAGGTTCTCGATGGCGTTAGGTGGCAATAAATCTCACTCCTAAAGTGAGCTAGTTTAGTAAACAAACCTGGTTGCCGGATAAATCCTCCACAAAGACAGATTTGCATTGGTTTACCAGCAGCTAATAGAACTTGTTGGCATTTTTGTTTGAGATCGTAGTTTATACTAGCTAAAGTGAGCTACAGTTTTGTAAACAAAAAAGCCGATTAGGGAGCCTCCTCAGACAGATTCATCTGTGCAGCAGTTGCCTATCCGTTTTACAGAAATATAAAACAGCGATAACCATTTAAATAATGTTTTAAGAGAACATGTAGAGACCTTTATCAATATACTCTGGCCTTTCCGTATTGGCAAACAAAATGTATCATGTAATTTTGCGTGCTGCATCCGTTTCCCTGTTCACTTTCATTGTTGCCTGGAGATGCTTCATTAAAAAAAAAACTCTTAAAACTGTATTAATTCAAAAAAGAAAATATCTCCACAGTCCAGGATTAGACTAGACTAAATGGCCGCAGGATCAAAAATTGCGAACCTTTCCTTTAAACTGGGCCTCAGACACACATTTTTCCTCTTTTACTTATAAACCTGCTGCACCACCACTACTTAGTTCTGCTATATAACCTGTCTGCTTCATGCATTAGATTACTTTCTGAAACCTTCCACCATCAGCAATTTTCACTTTAGTCTCTTTGTAAAACAAACAAAATATTCATAGATTATCTTCCATATGCAACAGTTGAGAGGCATTTGACAAGCTTTTTTGTTAATTTTGGATGCAGGTCTATATTATATTGAAGAAATTACACCATATTGTCATTCTAGTTTTTCACTCTACAAAGGGCTTCCAAGCATGGTATTGACACTTTCGCCTAGTGATATTCCATCCTTGCATTTCCGATTCATTTACTCCTTCCTTAATAGCTGGTTACAATTATTTTTTGACTGGCCCTAATTTACTCATTTGAACAACTCTCTGTGACAAGACCATGAGAGACAGAGCCAGTTGGCGAGATAAAGATAGAGCAGAGTATAGTGTAGAATCTAATAACTAATTTACAAATGGTATTTGCTTGCCAAACATGTTTTGAGCAATTTAAAACTGTATGTTCTTATGACTATACCCCACCCACCCACCATTAAAACCCATGCGTACAACCAGAAATTGATTGGAGACACCTTGGGCCAATAACTAAACATTTCCTTTGATTTTTAGCCCTGCAGTGACACCAATGGGATGATGCTGGAGTTACCTGGAAAAAGCCCAGCGTCTAATTTTATCAAGCACAACACAGATCCCTAATTATAACCCATTAGGAGAATGTTTCCTTTTCTGTAATAGTCTCCAGGCTGTCACAGTGTGGCCTGGCCCATTGAGCTGGCATTAGTCTTCAGAACAGGTTCATTACCTGGATGTAAAGAATATTCTGCTTGGTCATTGCAATTTCTGGATTACACACTGCTGGGGCACAGCTAGAGGTACACCTAAGAGGGAAGCTTAGGAGTGAATGGTATCTTTCTGAGTTAAACAACTATTTACACATTAGCAGACAACTATTCAAAGCAATTTATAGTCATATGCTTAGTGTCCTCGGGGACTATTGAGACCCCTTTAGTCTGTCCACAGTTTTGTGGTGTTATAGAATTTACTAATTATATTGATTTGTAATCAATCTACATAAAATACCCCGAAATGATAAGGCAAAGAATTTTCAAAATGTCTGCCTATTTGTTTAAATTGAAAAACTGGAACCTGATTTAGATAAATATTCAAACCCTTTGCCATGACATTCCAAATTGCACAGATGCCTGTTGTGTCATTTGTTCATTCAAAAGATGCCTCTAGGACTTGGATTGGTGTCCACCTGTAGCGAATTTGATTGTAAGTGTGTGGATACCTAAGCAGTTCACAAATGGTTCCCCATCTAATCCTACAGAGCTTGTGAAGGTCTATGAGAAAGATTGGAAGAAATTGCCCCAACCCAGTTGTACAAAGCTGGTAGGGGAAAACCCATGAGGAAACATAGCTTCCTAAAGGCACAGTATAGAGCGCCTCTCAAAAGTTTTCACCTCTTAAGATTATTCATGTCTGTCCACATGAATAGAAGGTTTGATAATTTTACAACTGGTGACGCACATCATCCTTTTTTGACACACTGGTACATATTACGGCGCACACACGTGCATGTACACACACACGCTCCTTGGTCGCTCTCCACCAAGTTTGTCCTTGTGAAGCATCAGAGTTAAGTGTCCTCAGAGTCAGAAACAAAGAGAAACAGGAACAAGGGCATCCTCTGTGTGTGTGTGTGTGTGTGTGTGTGTGAGTGTCTATTTGTTCATGCAAATCCATTCAGCGTGTTCGTTTCAGTGTCTGTGTTGTGCACGCATATCCATGCTTTCTGTGCGTGTGCGTGTGCATGAGTGTGTGTGTGTGTGTGTGTGTGTGCGTGTGCGTGCATTCTGCATGTTTGTTTCAGTGTCTGTGTTGTGCACGTATATACATGCTTTCTGTGTGTGCGTGTGTGTGTGTGCGTGCATTCTGCGTGTTCGTTTCAGTGTCTGTGTTGTTCACATATAAACATGCTTTCTGTGTGCGTGCGTGCGTGTTTATGTTTGTGTGTGTGTGTGTGTGTGTGTGTATACGTGCGTTCTGCGTGTTCGTTTCAGTGTCTGTGTTGTGCACATATATACATGCTTTCTGTGTGCGTGCGTGCGTGCGTGCCTGCGTAATCTCCACCCACAATCCTGATGCTAATCAGAGACCAGTCACTGCCAGCAATAAACACATTCCCGATGCAGCACTTGTCACGCAGAGCTCCGGTATGCTCACCGCCAAGGTAGCCACCACTTGGACACAGACGTTTGTAAATCATGGAATCCTGCCTAATCTCTCCTCTCCACACTTATAATATCTGACGTGAGGGGGTGGGGGGGATGGAGGGGGAAAGGACTAGGGAGAAATAAACTGTGTACAAGGTGTATGGAAACACCAGGTTTGGTTCCAGAGTACAGTCAGTGAAAAGTTATAGACTGAGTGTTCTCCACACAAGCGCAATGGTGCTAGGCTTCAACGGATCCAGCATATTCTGCTATTCACAGCCCAGAGGAACAGAAGGGGTTCAAACATAAATTACCCGTAAGGTTCGTACATTTATTTGTCAAGTCGCAGGGACATCAATAATGGAAATCAATGCGAAAAGCATAATATAATTCATCTGGAAACACATATAGTTTTATTCTATAAAAAACTGATCTGCATACTGCCTCTTTGTCCCTAGATAGGCTTTAATAAACAAACACAATCCCCCAGAATGTGACAGAGAGGCTGGATGATTTAGGGAGAGTTATATGGGCAGAGATTAGGCTTTGTTGTTGTTAATGCCAACAATATATCAGTCTGATTTCAAAATCAAACATTTGTAGGCCTGCTGGATGGCACAGAGGTCTAAGATGCTGTTTAAGATGCTGCTGCAGCACCAAGCTGACCACAACAGTCTACGTTGAGCCTCGAACAAGCTAACAACTGACAACAAACTGGGAAGCCCTATGGGCAACAGGGAGGGGGGAGGCATTGTCAGCAGGTGACTTGATATTCTTTAGCGCCTGCGGAGCTAACGAAGGTCATCGGCAGAGTGAGCGTGCCCTCACCCAACCTTTCATGATCGTTACGTCTTGACAGAATAGGATAGAATTCCGACTGGTTAAAACGAAGGCTAAGGTTTGGACAGGGTTCAAATGGAAATAACTTTCTGGCTTGGTTAAAGTAAGAAATAAAGCACGAATGAGGTAAAATGTTTGTATGCATTCAAATGCTATTTCAATTAATTAGAATTATTTAGCCCTGCAACGCTAGTGCCTCGTGGGCAAAGCTCCAGTCCTGTATAACAGCAGTTCAATACCAGGGTTTTCAGTGCTTTTCTTGATGTTTTTTTTAAACAAGGCAATCACATATCCTGACGTCATTGGGACCCACATAAACACTGAAAACAGTGATGTGGTCTTACCGCCCACTTCAGTGCAGGTCATCTTCATCCATAGCTACATAACTGTAACTGGGCACAATGACCTACCAACACTTGTAACAGAAAAGAACCGTAGCTCCAACATAGTTGATTCAGCTTGACCTTTTAAGCTTTAATTCACCACTCTGTGTTTTCTGAGAAAAAATAAACACAGCTCTCTTCTAGACCCTCAATCGCTCATACGGATGGATTACATTGAAAAGCTGTGTACACACATGCAGCGCACAACCTTTCTACAGCAGTCCTGTGGGAAGAGCAAGACATATAAAAGCAAGGCCAATAAAACAACCTCTCGGACAGCAGGATGGAGGAACTGCCGTTTGCCGGGGTGGGGAAAATTAATATATAAAAATCAGCATAGCATTATAAGCAGACATTTTGTATTGCAAAAATGTATTTAATGTAAGCATTCAAATCCTATTTAAATGCTGAATGAAAATCAAATGTCTATTAAATCATTGATAAATGTAATATTAGCGTCAAGATAAAGCCATGCATCTAAACTCTCCTGTTTAACGATACTTAAACAGGAGAGTTGTTCAGAACTCCCATGAAAGAGGATTCTGAACAAGGAGAACTCTATCCTTGTTCAGAATCATCATGAAAAATTGATTGTAAGTCAATGGCCATGTTTACTACAATAGGCTCTTTCCACTCTCCCTTTCCAAATGTACAAATCAATATCCCATATCATTTTACCATAATTTGCCATTGATCATGTATTCTGTGTGCTGTTTTTGACATTTTACTAAATCATATAATGTAATTAAATCTTACCACTAACCAAACATTTCACTCAAACTTATTTATCTTATTGTTTGGATAAATAACATTTTCCAGAATATTTTTACATCATCCTTTCCTGCTTATGTAAGAGGGTAATTTCCCTGCTTACTGTAGAAAAAAGCATCCATATACTATAGTCCATAACATTGAGATGCTTATCAACTCAATCATGTACACGATGATAGAATGTACTGTTGGAATTGGTGTGAAATATACATTTTGTAACACTTCCAAAATTAAGTTTTACTGTCATCGCATGATGACATCAGGGCATTAAGAACTCGCGCTGGGGGGCCATTAAATATATTTCAAATATACATGTGAACAACTGAAGGACTCGTGCTAGCCACATAAATAGATAACCAGCTAGAACCTAAAAAAAATTGCAGCCAGTTAAAGAAAACCAGGAGAGAATAGCTGTACAAAATTTTACCAAATTTGATAAGATCTTGCGGTCTCCACTATTTAGTACATTTGGCATTATAATATGTCATATATTGCGCCTTTAATGTTCTTATCTTTAAGCTTCTTCTTAGGGGCTTCATGTGATGGCCCCTTCACCAGATCTGTGTATCGGTGAAGCGAGGGTTTGGGAAGAGGAGATGCTTTTGTTTAGAGATAAAGGGGGAAAATACACCTGTATACTGTATATTACTCTGGAAATAATTAAGAGACCACTGCACCTTTTTCTTTCCAAAAACGTTAGAAAGGTTTTGAGTGAGGAAGAGAAGGGTTAAAATTAAGAGACCACTGCAAATTGAACGCTTCTGTTCTTCACTCAAAACGCTCCTTTCCAACTTTTTGGGTGGATTGGTCTCTTAATTTTTTCCAGAGCTGTATATTTTATAGAGCTATAAGAACTACAGTATTTACTATATATACATGCATGTTCTTATATTGTTTATGCTTCAATAGGAGCCTGTCTCAGGCAATATCATATTAGAAGAGCGACAGACCCAATCTTCACCCCAGCATATACATAGTATCTACATTTGACGATTAGTCAGTATGGCTGGTGCCTTATGGAGTGTTATTTTTTGACTATGTACTCCAGCACATTGGATATTAAATGATACAATGACAAATAAGTTAAAATAGACAGACAGCTTACATTTTAGGGTATTTACATCCTTGAACAATGTGCCATGTAGGAATTACAGCCCTTTTTTACATACAGTAGTCACCCCCATTTTAGGGAACCAGTAGTATTTGGACAATTGCCCGCTTAACTGGTTCCTGGCCACGTGTGTCCTTGCATCATTAGTTCATGCACAAGAGCGCTAAGAAAAATCCTAGAGCGGATTCTAGGTGTGGCATTTGCATTTGGAGTCTGTTGCTGTTATCTCAACATGTGGAGCAAAAAACTGTTAATGCCAACAAAATTTTGCAAATATGGACAACTAATTATTTCAAATAGAGCTATGTGGCTAACCAGCAAGTCATTTCTGAGCAGAAAGCATTTCATTGTTCACATTCCTTCTAAGACACAAAAACATACTTTGTTGTTGCCTACAACAATTAGTTGACTTGGTGCAATGAGTCATACAGGTGGTGAAGCACAATTATTTTGACTCTTACTCATAGACCACTGCTTGTAACAACCATGCACCTCAAAGGAAACAAAGAGTGAGAACAGAGTGTGGGCGAATGAAGTGACTCAAGTCCCCATGCCTCCTGAATGCAGATGATCTGGTACAGCTGTCTCTTAAATAAGAAGTCCTACAGCAACATTACTTTGGATATCCAACAGTTCTGTCAGACAGGGGTATAAACCAATCTCAAAAAATAAAAACATTATGATATTCCTGAAAAGGTCCAGATGTCAGGAAAACATATATACTTGCTCACTAAGCTCCAATCAGAGAATATGCACAAGCATCTTCACATTTAATTAGATGAAGAATTTCACAGTGAAATTCAACTTGGCTCTGAAATAACTGACATAATAACCAAGGAAGCTTTCAATGGCACTAAAATATATATCAAAAAAGACATACCAATTTGGAACTGGCTCAAAATATTTAAATCAGTAACAGAAGCAATTGCACTGTAGGGCGGTGAACTATGGGGTACTCTAACAAAGCAAGAATTTGACAAATTGGGCAAACAGTCAATGGAAACGTTGCATACCGGTTTCCATAATAAAATCCTTAGAGTCCAGAGAAAAACTCCAAACACCACAAGTAGAGCAGAACTAGGCCAATTATCTCTTCAGATTAATATTAATAGGGAATGGTTAATTTTTTATAATAAAAAAAAAATCCTATCATTACAAAGCCCACACTTGCCAAGAGGTGACCCTACAGCAAATGGTTGAGTTGTGGCTGTCATTGCAGAGTGAACAGCAGCAATGGAAACGTATTGAAATGCAATTGCAGAACTACTAACTAAAGACCTAGGGAAGATAGCAGAGTGAAAGCTGCATGCACAATACCTCATAACAATACATTTTAACATTGTAACCTGTCAATTGGAATGGGTTGTCGATGAAGCTTACCTGGTAAAATAAAGACAAACAAACTAATATAAATAACAATAACACACCAATAAATATACACAATATGCATATTTAGTTTTGACAATGAAATCTTTTATGCACCGATCACCCGTAACATTATGACCACTGACAGGTGAAGTGAATAACACTGATAATCTCGTTATCATGGCACCTGTCAGTGGTCATAATGTTATGGGTGGGATATATTAGGCAGCAATTGAACATTCTGTCCTCAAAGTTGATGTGTTAGAAGCAGGAAAAATGGGCTAGCATAAGGATCTGAGTGACTTTGACAAGGGCCAAATTGTGATGGCTAAATGAGTGGATCAGAGCATCTCCAAAGCTGCAGCCTATATTGGGTGTTCCCGGTCTGCAGTGGTCAGTACATATCAAAAGGGGTCCAATGAAGGAAAAGAGATGAACGGACCACAGGGTCATAGGCAGCCCAAGCATATTGATGCACGTGGGGAGCGAAGGCTGGCCCGTGTGTTCCGATCCAACAGACAAGCTATTCGTGGCTCAGATTGCTGAAAAAGTTCATGCTTGTACTATTATAAAGTTGTCAGAACACACAGTGTTTCACAGTTTATTCCATATGGGGCTGCGTAGCCGCAGACCGGTCAGGGTGCCCATGCTGACCCATATCCACTGCTGAAAGCACCTACAATGGAAGAATATGGCCTGGTCTGAGGAATCACATTTCCTTTTACATCACGTGGATGGCCAGGTGCGTGTGTGTCGCTGACCTGCAGGACACATGGCATCAGCAGGCACTATGGGAAATTGGCAAGCCGGCGGAGACAGTGTGATGCTTTGGGCAATGTGCTGCTGGGAGAGCTTGGTTCCTGTCATTCACGTGAATGTTACTGTGACATGTACCACAAACCTAAGCATTGTTGCAGACCTTATAAATAGAGACAAGGCGACTGGTCAGTTTGGTGATTCTCCCATACAGGAGGATGAAAAACACACCTTGCCGAGAGAAATGCACATCAGCCTGAGGAAGATTGTCCAACCATCGCCATTTTGGCACCATCAGTAAACTGTGAATCGAATAATTTACAAACTTGAGTGGACACCCTTCCACAATTTCCCAAGTGCCAAAAGAAAACTAATAAATCAGGTAAATATCAACCCAAACAACATCTGAAGTTTTACAGGCATCCTTGGCTACATCTCAGTTTACTACAGATCGCAATATGAACCCTGAATTGAAATGGCATTCATGGGAGGCTTTCTACCAAAAATATTTTACAGAATGTTCAGTCAGGCTATCAGTCAGTGAGGAAAACTTTGGCAAAAAATTTGTCTTCCAACAAGACAATGACCCAAAGCATTCAAGCAAATCTTTCAAAGAATTGTTCAGAAGAAAATTTGTGTTCGATGGGCCATGTCCTGACCTTAATCCAATCAAGATTCTGTCGCAAGATCTTAAGTGGGCAGTAGTACATGCCAGACACCCTTCAAATGTCACTCATCTGTCTCATTTCAGTAGGAGGAAGTGGGCAGAAAATCATTAAAAGATATCAAAGACTAATTATAAAATATAAAACATATGTACTACAATTAACCGCTAGTATGAAAGGCTTCACATATTTTTGCACACACAAAATCCGAGAATCTGAGTAAAACACTTTTGGTAAATTAACAATGAAAATATCTAATGTTTTTGTATGTCTTCGTTATGGTTTACAGTTAAAATAAGTATATTTAATATTATAATATTTTATGCAAAATAATAACAATACTTGTAGGGTTTAAAAACTATCAAGCAGCACTGCATTCGTATAATTCCAAAATGTTTGTGTCACTCTATTTGTAAATTTATACTGTAATGGGGCGAGACACAGGGAAAAGACGTTTATTAACTAAATAAATCAGAAATGTGGCCCGGGCAAGGTGGTGCTCCCTGGGGTGTTGACCTGATACTGATAAGGGAAAGGGTGCATTCACACTAACAATATCAACAATAACAATATAAAGAACTGTATAGAAACTACAAAAACAAGACCGAGCTGGTAAAGAACAGCTGTAAAATACGACAATGATAAAAGGTAACAAATGCTGAAATTGTAGAGAAAACAGGGAATCAGAATGGAAAAAATACATACTGGATATTCAGTTGATGCTGGCTTGACTGATGGTAATTAGTGGGCTATTCTCTGTGGATGATTGTGTTTATGATATGTGTGTCACATGTTTGTGTACTGAAGGTAAATCTGTGCACTGGGATAAACAGTGGCCAGATATGTGAAACTGAACGACCCTAGGAAAAAAAAAAGTGTGGTAAACAGAGTGGTGGCAAATGATAGAGCCCAATCTGTGAATGTAGGTCATACCATGATGAGAAACTCGCAAATATTTATAAGGAGAAAATAAAGTTCTTACTCAGCAGACCTACTTATAGTATGGGACACTCAGTGGAAGACAGAGGAGACTTTTTGCTGAAAGAGCAGTGGGCCAGACTCGTACCCACACTGAGTATGTATGCTGGAGGCAACGGCTTTGAGCACCTGAACAAGTAAGGCCTCTAGAATGGCACACTTAATTGTGTCTTTAGAAGCCACTTGATTCAGTTTTTCTCCCAAACCTAAAAACGGTTCTGACAGATTAACTGATGCAGTGTCCAGTTTCACATCAGGCCACCAAAATGTCCATCTCCATGCGAGCGTACATTCTGCACACAAACAATCACAGAAAAATATAGCCTGCATAAAAAACTATTATGACGACAAGTTGTCCACAGAAGAAATGCATCATTTAGATGCAAAACATTCCCAAACAGTAGAAGGAATTTATTTAGAAAAGATCAGGGTTCATTTAGCTAAAAAACACAGTTTTACATTTTGAAACATGTTTTTCTAAATCTTCTAAATAAAACAAAACTAAAAATAACCTGCAAAGACGGGTTCAAAATGATAGCTTCCTCACCCAAAGATAGTTTAAATGGAGAACTTCAATATTTTAAACAAATGTTCTTTTGTCTAAACTCACTTTGATGACAATATCTGTGATATCATGCTCCCAAAAAATCATGTTAAACTATCAGACACAAAGTCCCTTGTGAAGATACAATCACAAAGGAGAAAACATTTGCATATTTGAGAGCTTGAGAACCCCTGGCATCCAGTCTTGAAATAGAAGTATATCAAACTTATGGTTTACGGTAATATAAACTTCTAACAAGATTTCATTCTTTATATTCAGCATCTCTACATGTATGGCAGCCATTATATTCCAGTGTCTGTTAAATTCCAACACAAGCACACCTAATTTTACTTAAGGAGGATCTGATTAGGTGCTTACCTGAACCAAATCTAATTAAACAAGGAAAAGTATAAAAAACACTGCTGTGGTAATCACTATCCTCTTGCACTCGGACCAGCTGGATGGCAAAAACTGTTCAAAAGAGTTGAAAAGAAAAGCTTTGAGTGAGGAAAAGAAGGGTTAAATTCTGGCTTCACTGGCAGAGGGATACAGTGAGCGTCAGGTTGCTTCCATCCTGAAAATTTCAAATATGGCGGTTCAAAATACCAAGGTCAAGCAAAAGACATCAGAGACAACGAAGCTAGTGTCTCACACCCACTGTGAAATTTGGTGGAGGATCGGTGGTGATCTGGGGATGCTTCAGCATTGCTGGAATCAGGGACATTTTTCTTTGTGAAGGGCGAATGAATCAAGCCACGTACAAGGTTATTCTGGAAGAACACATGCTTCCTTCTGCTCTGAAAATTTTCCCCAACTCTGAGAATTGTTTTTTCCAGCAGGAAGATGCTCCATGCCACACAACCAGGTCAATCAATGCTTGAATGGAGGACCACCAGATCAAGACCATGTCGGGGCCAGCCCAATCTCTAGACCTGAAGCCCAGTGAAAACCTGGAAATTGATCAAGAGGAAGATGGATAATTACAAGCCATTAAACAAAGCCGAGCTGCTTGAATTTTGGTGCCAGGAGTGGCATTGAGTCACCCAACAGCAATGGGACTGGTGGAAAGTGTGCCAAGACGCATGAAAGATGTGATAAAGAAATCATCATTCCACCAAATATTGATTTCTGAACTATTAAAACATCAGTATTTTTTTCAAAGAAAGTTGAAAAGGAACATTTGGAATGAGGAACAGATAACGATGACCAAACAAGGCTTCATTAGCGTTTTTTTAGCAGCAGTATATTATGCTGGCCGAGTTTCTTTATCACAATAAGAGCCATCATTGAAAGTTATAAGGCCATTTAATTAACAATATATAGTCTATAAAAAACAACAGACAAGAACAACATTGGAGCGGACATTAAACATAAAATGACAGATTAGATTGTCAACTATATTGCCTTATGTATTTTAATGATGGCTTTTATTGAGTAAGTGCTGCTAGCATAATATCCTGCTGCTAGAAGAACGGTAATGAAGCCTCGATTGGCTATCACTAAGAACAGAAGAGTTCAATTTGCAGTGGTCTCTTAATTTGAACCCTTCTGTTCCTTACTCCGAACCTTCCCTTTTTGACTTTTTTTGAAAGTAAAGAAAAAGATGCATTGGTCTCTTAATGTTTTCCGGAGCTGTATGTACATTGGATATGAAAAGTCTACACACCCCTGTTAAAATTCCAGATTTTTGTGATGTAAAAGAATGAAACAAAGATATATAATGTCACAATTTTTTCACTTTTAATGTAACCTATATTGTTAACAATTCAGTTGAAAAACAAACTGAAATCTTCAAGGGGGAAAAATGAAAACCTTACAATTACCTGGTTGCATTAGTGTGCACACCCTCATAAGTAGGGATGTGGCTGTGTTCAGAATTAACCAATCACATTCAAACTCATGTTAAATAGAAGTCCTAATGCCATCATTTGAAGTGACTGAGCAATCACAAATCAAGTTCAGCTGTTCTAGTAGATTTTCTTAGTTGCATCTCAGAGCAAAAGCCATGGTCCACAAAGAGTTTCCAAAGCATCAGAGGGATCTCACTGTTGAAAGATATCAGTCAGGAGAAGGGTATAAAATCATTTCCAAAGCATTTGATATACCATGGAACACAGTGAAGAAAGTCATCATCAAGTGAAGAAAATATGGCACAACAGAGCCATCCCTCCAAAATAGATTAAAAGACGAGAAGAAAACTGGTCAGGGAGCTGTCAAGAGGCCTACAGCAACTTTAACTGAGCTACAGGAATTTCTGGCAAGTACTGGCTGTGTGCAACATGTGACAAGAATCTCCCGTATTCTTCATATGAATAGGCAATGGGGTAGGGTGGTAAGATGGAAGCCTTTTCTTACAGAGAAAAACATCCAAGCTCGGCTGAAGTTTTCAAAAACAAACATAAAGTCTCCCAAAAGCAAGTGGAAAAATATGTTATTGTCTGATGAAATGAAGGTTGAAATTTTTGGCTATAAGTCCAAAAGGTTTGTTTGGTGCAAAAACCAAACTGCAGATCATCCAAAGAACACCATACCCAAGTGAATCATGGTGGTGGCGGGCATCATGCTTTGGGTCTGTTTTTCTTCAGGTGGAACCGGGGCCTTAGTCAGGGTGGAGGGAATTATGAACAGTTCCAAATACCAGGCATTTTTGGCCCAATAACTTCAGACGTCTGTTTTAAAGCTAAAGAGGAAGAGGAAGTTCACCTTGAGACTGGTACAAACAGGTGAACATGAAATGACAGGGAACAAACGAAGCACAGAATTAAGATGGTATGCCGTAAACATACTGAGGTGACTTAACGTTCCGGCAAAGACAGAACGTCAGGACTCCTAAATACCACTGTTATTAGCAGAGCAGAATCAGGTGAGTGATTGAAGAGTCAGACCAGCTGGGCACAGGATTCATATCAGTGCTGACGTCATGCCCCCTCACTCGTTGCCTAAGAGACCGAAACGAACAGACAACAAACGGACAGAATCAAGAGCACAGGAGAGAAACTCATTTAGCAACAAGACCAATGAGAAACACAAAACACACATGTCACAGAGGAAGGGTCGTGACAACAATACTTCTAAACATTTGTAAATTATTGCCCTCTTCTATTTGCACTTTTGGTTAGATGCTAACTGCAATTCGTTGTACTGTACTTGTACTGTTCAATGACAAAGTTGAATCTAATTTAATCGCTTACTGGAAAGACTACATTATACAAGAATATCTGAACACTATGTACATTTAGTAAACACAGCCTGACCACAAGCAGATTTGGCTACCCAGAGAGGACAGGTTGTGCTCACTCGACCCTGAGAGAGGTTCCTAAAAAAGAAATACAAAGATTTAAAAATGAAAAAATAAATAAAAGAGAAAAAATACCTTTTGAATCATATTAGCGCTAAAGTATGTGCGTCCATCCACACAACAATGGAATTACCAACCAGGAGAATATCATTACAACCAGTGTTTCTCAATATTAAAATATTGTCCTAATGTATTTATAATTGTACAGTACTTAGATTGTCATTAGTATTTGTGTATTCATTAGTATTGTAGTATAATGGTATCTGAGTCAATTGTGATGTGACAAATGTCTATGCCGATAAAACTCTAAGAATTGAATAGAATAAAGCAAAAAGTTATGACGAAACCACTGTGATTCTGTCCTAAATCAGATGAAAGACTGACAGACAACGGGAGAACAGATAAACCAACTGAGGGGTAGTCATTTTCCCAGCCTTTGTTCATCTGTGATAACAAGTATAAATAAAGGCATCTGCCCATCATCGGACCGAACAAGACATGCTCATTAGAGAGACAAACATCAACAGCAACAATGGGGATGAGACGGTAGAATGGGTTCTCTTCTTTCTCTCTCATCCTTTCAATCTCCTTCAGTTCCTTTACTTCAGTTTTCTCAGGAGAAACCTAGTCCAATGTACATTTTCAATATTCCTCCTTTGTGCAGTCCACCTCCTTATAATGAAACATACCTTCACTACTTCTCCTCCTCTGTCCTAACATCTCACCTCCTTCCGTCCCTCCCCCTCTTTGGCCACATATCCATCCTCGGCCAGCCTTTCTAAAAACTCTGGTGACTAGTTAATTCATATGCTAATTCACACTAATAAAATCCCTTTCACATAGGATTTGAGGTAAATTTTCCGACAAAGGAATTGTGCGATTTTAGTATGTTCCCCTTTTACATAAACAAATGCCTATCCCTTTCTTGTGAGTTTTGATGAGCAGATGTTATCATGTGTTGTTTGCGGTCATAGTGACATGTTTAATTTGGCGCTATTCGTTTGTAATTTCATTAGCAATTGAATAAGCTGTGTATGGTTAAGCTACATGACAGCAACTAGAATCGTCCATTTTAACAACCATGCTTGTCCATGACTACGTATGCATATTTATGACTAATAAATCCCAGGCACCACAACAAATAAAGGACAATGAACACAGTACGACTGAAATGCAAAGGTGAGTTGGAGAAGTAGGCAACAATATGAAGGAGATGGGGCACAACAGCTAATGCTTGAAAATGCTGCCTCAGCTTTATAACTTGATTTACACCTCAGGCAGCATATATAGTGTTACAACTCTCTGGGATACAGAATCTTACTCAGGGACACCAACAGCACATGTTTAAACAGCCTGGTGAATGTAAAAGTCTGATGGTTGAGTAATGAGGCCACAGGGTGGGCGGATAGGGAGAGAAGATAGAAATGTGGTCCTGGTACGAACAATCAGACAGTTGTCCAGTTGGGAAATATGACGCAATATGACTTGAAAACCAGCCACCAGGGGAATGGTGAGTGCTAATTTGAAAAAAATGGTGTGCTCTTTAACCAAAAAACGATTTTTCTAGCGGAATCCAGGTGTTTTAGGATTAGTTGTAGTTAAACATTAATTTGATCTACATTTTGACTGTTATAAAAGGGATGCATTTTGTTTTTTTATTAACCTATCTGGTATGCTCGTAACAGTTCAAATCTGCCATTGAAATGGGACAAAGAGGCATCTAAGAAAGGGAAGGCGTTCATCTCAAGGGTGGCATTTACTCTTTTCTAAATGTGCTCAGTGTTTTTGAGTCAAGGCTCACTATTAAAGCAGATTACACCACCCCACCCCTCCAGGTGACCCATTTTTCTTGTCTTTTGGTGTATTTACTTCACCAATAGACATTTCGAACTGTCGAGATTTCACCTCATCTGTAGGCGTTTGCTTTCACTTCTCCCACAGACATTTCTTTCTGCCTGGAAGAACGTAGAACATTGACATGAGACTGAGATCTTGTTGGCAAGAGGGTTGTGGCTGGAACCTTTATGTAAGCCTGCTGGAGAGGTACTCTGCTCTTAGAGCCACTACAGAACAGTCTGACACCAACAGGAATAGAGAGCAAAGCCCTGACACCTTCACCGCAGGAGCTCTTCACTCAATGTGGAAAAAAATAACTCCCTGTAAGTCTCGTCCCTGGAGAGTGTGGGAGGGAGGGAGCGAGGGATGGAGAGAGGGACACAGTGTGAGAGTGCCAGCAAGTGGGGGTGGAAAGAGAGCAGAAGGTAATGTAGAGAAGAGCATGCCAGAGTGAGATTGAGAGAGACAGGAAAGGGAGAACAGAGCAGAAGAGGCTAAAGGTAGAGAGCAGAAAGGCTAATGGAGGCAGCCCACCTGTCTGTCTGCCTAACCTCAGACATCTTTACAGCCTCCTCTTCACTGCTCCGTGCATCATTTATGCAGTAAGATTCATTTTCAAGACCAAAACTTCACCATAAAAAAAACGGGATATTAAAATGTAAGTTACTCAACTGACTCAACACTCATACGTTCTGAAAACTGGAGAAGACACAGATTCACTGGAGAGAGGTCAAATCCTGATTAATGTTTTGATAATCTCCTGCATATAATGCAGGTATGAGCCATAGCAAAAACCCAATTTTGATGGTACGCATTCACTCCTACCTGTCATTTAAATTAGCTCAGTCTGGCTCTACACCAAAACAACATATCCTATTAGCCAGCCCTGACAAATGGGGGGGTTGCGGGGGAAGAGACATCGTTACCTATGTACAAAAACACAAGCTGAGACGAACCAATCGCAGGCCATTTTAAAGACCAATGCAACAATTTAACACGGACTACACCTGATTGAAACTGATACTGGAATGGGTATTTTAATGAAGGCTGTTTTCTAGCTGGTTAGAATATTTATAACTACAGCACACTGAGATTAGGCACTGTATGTCTGGTGAAATGAAATTAAAAAATTAAAAAATGCAGATTAGGAAGTCAGAACAGCTTTGTCTTTAATGCACTATTGGAGATGCTGCATGGACATATGATATAGTTTTACGTGCTGGTTAGTTGCTATTGTTAGACGAGGCTATCAACTACAGAACATTACAGAACCTGCAAAGTTTATCAGGTCAGTGTTGTAAAATTGTACATCTGTGAAGCCGTATGTTTAGACTTACACAACAACACTAATCAACTACAGCAAAATTAGCGGTACAATACTGGCTCTATGGTTCAATATAGCAATATTCATTAAGTCTGCTAACTTAACAGGGACATATAGGTGGAATAGGGGTGCCTGACTTTTCGTTGAGGGCAGTGTAGCGATTAAGGAGAACAGCTGGTCTGGGACTTGAACTGACAACCCTAGAGTGAAAGTGCAGGCACACGACAATGCAGCAGATGTCTCAAGTGGGTCTCAAATTGTATCCTATTCTTAATGAGGTAAACTACTTTCTGACCTGAGAATTGTGTAATTACTGAGAAGTATGCAAATTGGGACAATTCACTGTACATGCTAATGTATGGTTGAGTCCACAGTTTCTTCAAATCTGTTGTGTTCGGTGTTACTCTATGTATGCTTCTTATAATACATTCATTCCATAAGTTCTCAGTTTTTCCAAAACAAAGATTGTCCTGGGGTCAAGGATGTTTCTATTAATGAAAAAATATTCATGCACTTAACTTCAATCAAAACAAATCTTTTATGTGGGTCTTTTGTCTGGCTGTGAGTTGCCTGTGAGCTTAGATGAGGTAAAAATGCTTAAACAATCAAAATGGCATCATTAATATTTGTCTGATTAACCCCAATCAGACAAATATGCCTGGGCATGTCGCCATGGGTGTCCAAAAAGGCTCCATACTCCCTTTCCTTCTTTGCACTGTTTGGCCAAAATCTTTTTGACATTGGTCTAAATGAGTACCCTAACAATGAACGAGGATGGTATTTAACACAGAACCAAGGTAAGCAAGCCGATATGGGGATATGGCTGAATTAAAATATTTCTATCAGAAAGACACATGTTTTACTTTTTTTGCATATATTTGAATTACCAACATTTATATTTCACCAAACGTTCATGAAAGAACTCAACCAGATCTTATGTTTGGACTAGGTTATTGAATTTGGTCTTTGCTGACAGGAATGCCCTATAGGAATACTGACAAATGTAGTCGTTTTTGCTGTCACACATTTTTATCTGCCCAAACAACTTTTGCAAAGAACAAGTATCCCAATCTTTATTTCTGATATATTTTTTTTTGTTTTAAACATTTGTTACAAAACGTAGGGACAATCCACCCACAACTAATCACATTTATTTAATAATACCCTTATTGATGACTTGGTGCTCTCATGTTGCTCTCCTGTCTCTCTCCTGTCTGGTATCTAATTGGAAGCTAACTTTACAGTAATGCTGCTGGCTAACTTTTTTGTATGACAGGATCTTAGATCAAATTACTTATTGCTACAGTGTAAATTTGTTTGTCTGAATGATTCAATTCTCATACACTTTCTTGTGTCAACTCACCAATACATATTGCTTGCATTAACATGTTCATTCCAATTCATTCCTTAATCCTGTTGGAGGCTTTTTCATTAATTTGCATAGTCTTACACAAGTCACATATGAGGTATAAATGTATATGAAATATTACTGCACTACATTAAATTGTGCCCCGTTGTAAGAATGTTATGGATTATACACAGAGCTACAGTAAATTCTGACAGCCCTGTGATGAATTTTACAGTAAATCCCTAGCTCAAAACAAACACATGCATTAGGGAGATTATGAAAGCAACCAAGCTTTATAAATTATTGCATAAAATGCATATCAATGATTTGTCTTAGAAGTTGGACAATAAATACTTTTGACTTAACAAGAACTGAAGTACTGGCTCTATGTTGGCATGCCAAAGACAAACTACTTTGACTACTACTTTAAGAGGATATAAATTCTACGGTGTGCTGTGTTTTCCCTCAGCAACAAGTAATTATGATGGCAAATAGGTGATGAATATGCATTATACGACTTACATTTTGTAGTGCAACATAAAGCAGATGGAAATATAATTCCATCTGTATGATGCATAATATGATTGTGACATGACTATAATATGTCAGTATTTGCTGTGATCAATTCACAAATTAGTTTTATTTAATCACTAGTTTCATAATATGCATGTTCTAAAACTCATTTAGAAATGTATTTGTTTCATATTAATATATGTAGATAGACTACTGCAACAGAGCATCAGGTAGGTGTACATTAACTTGGTGACCTAGAAGCTTCTAGCCTTCATACCATTTTGCTCTTGCTGCAATTTTGTAATTGCACTATACAAACCTTCCCCAATTCAAGAAAGCAATGAATCACAAAACAAGTATATACAGCTAGCTATATATTTTGAATCAAAAGCTATAACAGGCGATTGAATTGTATTATAAGTAAATCAATAAAAATATATAGTGTAGTGTATACTCTGGGGAGAAAACAAAAGCTTACCTCAGGCTGCACTCTCGCTCTTCACATCTGTCAAAATAAAATCCATCCTAGCTCATTGCTTACTCCTTAAATGTGTCTGTTAGATTGCAAAGCTTTCCATTGATGGTTTCCCGTGAAAGAAATCCCTCAAATTTTAAATACCAACAGTGTGCTTGGGAAAGTTCAGAAAAACAGTCACTGTCAAATACTTTTTGACATTTGAGCCTGAGGAGAGATTCACTATCATCAACACATCAGACCAAGTCACTCTGATGAGATCAGATGCTAATGGTGAATCAGAGAACAATTGCGCTATACTTAGTCGATAGGGAATATATCAGTGATGCTGGGCAAGAAGGCTTGGGAGTTTTCATGTAGCTACATGCTAGAGAAACAATAGAAATCCCTGCTATTTGTTGTTTAACACTGACAAGATGTACTAGACCAGATAAATGAACTCACCACTGGTAAGTGCCTGCCATTCAACTAGCTATTTACATTAAGTGGAGTTGGCTGTGAGTAATGTCCATGTCCGTCTGTGTTTGTAGGTGTGTGATAAGGCACCAGGAGACTAGTGTAGTGGAGACACTGTGAGTAAATTAATGTGTGTGGAGGGCAAGAGACGTGTGTGTGACCAAATGTTCCGAGATTACACAAGGAGGTTTAAGGTGAGTTTTAAGAGATAAAGGCCCGGTTTCTCAAAGCACTAAGATGATCGTAAGATGCATGTAAGCGCTTTGTTATTTTATTTGTGCGTTTCCTGAAAGCATTGTTTCTGAAGTGGCACGCACCATCGCTTGTTAATTAACGAGTGCTCCGGATCACTCGTTAGACCATCTTACTGATCTTAACAGGCAGTTCACTGTTTTTGTAAAATAGCACCTCTCTCAACTTGTGAGGAGTGATCACAAACAGTTAATATTAAGGCAACCGAAAAATTATCAGCTCTGAATACTTGTTTTCTCTTGCGTTCCATTCTTATTTCAAACAATTAGAATGGATTTTCAGCAATGCATTTGATTCTCAGTTAACCAATCATGTGTTTTGTTTACCATGTGAGTGAAGTAACCTATTCTATAAAGTTACCAGAGGAACTAATAATTTCATGCCACGTGATAAATTTCCAGAGATATGATTTTGATTGGCTGAAGGCCACCCCATTTGTTGGATATAATGTTTCATCCACCCTAACTTTCATTACTTCTTTGAGTTTTCCATTTTCCTATTGATGCCTAACTAGTAGTTGAATGCATCACCAGTGATATTATATGATCCTGATAAGTAGTGAAGCTCTAGCGAAATGCAGTTGGCTATAATTTAAAAACGGTTAATGGACCAATACCATTCCAAACCCAAAACCTGGCGTAAATTCCATTCCAAAAAGCTGTAGCGTAGTACTTACAATGCACTTTATAAAGAGCGACGTATGTGATGGTTTGGGAAACAGCATATGTCTGTCGTAACAAAGTCCATCTTAAGGCTGAGTGCATCGTTAAACTGTTGTTAGTGCCTCATTATTGGGAAATGAATGACAATAGGTGCACTGGAGAGGCAACAGCCAGACAACCTGGGTTGCACAGACCTTGAGGTACTAGCCAACAGTACCTTGACTGCTGTCAGGTACAGGGATGAAATCTTCAGACCTTACACTGGTGCAGTGGGCTCTGGGTTCTTCCTGGTGCAGGACAATGCCGACCTAGTGTGGCTACAATGTGTTAGCAGTTCCTGGATGATTACGTTTTTGAAGTCAGGTATCGTTATGTATCGATGCATCCGACTCATGTAGTACCAAAGACTGTCCAGGAGCTCACTGATGCCCTGACCCAGGTCTGGGAGGAGATCCCCCTGGACAACATCCACCATCTCATCAGGAGCATGCCCAAACTTTGTCATGAGTGCATACAGGCACACAGGGGCCAAACACACTATTCAGTCACATTGAGTTAACGTGATAATAAATCACGCAAGTTGGAGCAGCCTGTGTCTTCAATTGTTAACTTCTATTTTTGGATTAAGTTTAAATGAAGAAGGCTGTACTACAACACAAGGTATGTGGCTTATCAAGGTAACTTCAAAAGTAACTTAGTGACGTTGGGTCTAACTTCCCGATTAACCCGTACTACGAAAGGTGAATACGTTTTACCCAAACGATGCTGTAATGGCAGTTTACGCTGCATCTCTAAACTGCTCCAAGCAGGTTGTCTTCGGGGTTAACGTGAAGTTACCCAACGTAAGCCGCGCACGGCCTTCTTCCCACAAAAATGCCGGCACATATGGAAGAAACAATTGACATTGAGGCACAGTTTGTGAAGCTCAATATGCAGGGAGAGGGTGTTTAGAGACCGTGTATCTCCTGTAGTTTACCCCAATGATGTTCTCTAATAAAGATGTTGATTCTCATCTGAGGGAGGTACGTATCTTTGCCGGATTCCAGGGCCAGACGTCTCCAATGCCACCCACCAGATTAATGCCCTCACTGTTGAACAGACAAGTTTGCCAGGCTTTGCGGTATTTTGCCAGCAGTTTCATGTATTTCCATTGGTGATGGTAAACATCTGAGCAAGAATACTGTATGCCGTGCAGTTCGCAAGTTGGTACTCACTCCCACTAAACTGCTTGATTTATTCTGTTCACAAAATCCCTCCTGAGATGTTTGCAAACATGGCGGTCAACTACAAGAAACTTCTGTCCTCTGATTGCCAACAAGGGTTTTGCCACCAAGTACTAAGTCATGTTTTGCAGAGGGGATCAAATAATTATTTCCTTCATTATAATGCAAATCAATTTATAACATTCTTTACAAGCGTTTTCTGGATTTTCTGTTGTTATTCTTTCACTCGCGGTTCAAATTAACCTACCATTAAAATTACAGACTGATAATTTTTTGGTCAGTGGGCAAATGAACTTCAGCAAAGGATAAAATAGTTTCTCCCTCACAGTAATTATCATAACTGTTTTCACTTAACTTGGAATACTTTACTTGTCCTTACATTTCAATCATACTATAAATAAAATAAAAACATGACAAGAACACTGATCTTATGAATTTACTCTGTCTGCAATGTGTTGCCAACAAGCGTCTCTGGCGTTGTTGGCAGCCACGGTGCTATATGTAGCTGTTAACAGTTCTTTAACCTCCTCCTATCCTGACATTATGAACATGCGTTCTTCTGGGGAAGAATACGGAGCACGAGCCATTGTTCAAAAACTCAGCCTGCGTTGCCGAAAGCGCCCCTTTTGGGCACAATCTCCAATTATGTTAACACTGAGTCAACTAACAAACACCTTAATCACCATCATAGGACCGTTTAACACCAATTTAGGCAATCAGACTTTGTAAACCTTGACTCTCCTTGATAACCAGGAGTTAAAACTGAGGAGGTTGAACTCCCTTCGCAGTACAGCCCTTAATCGGTTGGTGATTTAGGTTTCCATTGATTATTGTTATGTAATTCTGTTCTCCATGCATTACACCATATACAGAAAAATATTGATCTTAAATATATTTTGTTCATCGAGACTCGATGTGTGATTTAGGTGTTCTGACACAGTTTCGATGTTACCTTGCTTACGCAATAACGTTCTTCAGTTGCTGCATGGTACTCAATTTGTACAGTATTATGATCTGAATGCAGATTGGCAAAAAGAGGAATATTTCATGAAGAGGATAAAAGTATGTCTATATGGAAACTAATGTATTTTGTACAGCTGAAGTTGGCTGTGGAGAGGCAATGGTAGCAGTAAATATACTCAATAGTACATACGCTAAATGTGATCTGGCCCACTGTTCTCTTAGTTTGAGGTATCTGGACTCTCCCTCTGTGCCCTGACAACATACCGGAGACTTAAAGAAGTAGTAAGCAAGAAAGAAAATGTTCAGTCTTAACACAAACCAATGTTGCTTCTACTGGAGACAGGCTGATTTATTGGTAACTGAACTTTAAATTACATTTTGGGTGTAAAATCAACAACAGTGTTGGTATTGGCAATTACCTTGTGATTTGATATCACAATACACATGTTACGATTTTATACATTACTATTCATCACGGCATCACAACTGAATCACCTAACTGAAGTGCTATAAAAAATCCATTTGCATCCCTTAATAAAAAAGATACACTTAATTAGAAATTACTTAGAACTTCTAAATGTAACCATTTCGACCCCAATATAATTCTAGAATGCTGCTCCCCGACAGCACCCATCTTGCCAATGTTGGCCTAAGATCGCATAAGATCAGAAGATCGAAAGTGGTTCAGAGGGTTGAGTGGAAGTCGGCTGTAAATGTGAACGAACAAAAGAAATGTGTGGCCAGGAAATGGGCCTGTGATGGGCGGTTCTATGCGTTAACTCTATACAATCCTGCATGGTCAAGGATGCAGGATCATTTATTTTCTTACAGACCTAATTTGCTAGCGACATGATATTTTAGCTACAAAACGATTTTCATTAAAAATTGTTGGTTACACAAACTCTATTTCAAAATCAATTTACCTCGCTTAGTTATATATGTAGCAAAGTAAAAAAAAAAATCTAATTATATGCACTACAGAACACATGATTCCCACTCTAAGTCAATTGTCCAATCCCTTGACTTTCACTTACTAAAAAGCTGAATTTCCATGAACTATAATGAATGGATAAACAAGCAGCCTTTGTGCAGAGCACTGAGCAGACAAAAACCAAACCACCGTATTTCAAACCCAACAATTTACGAGCTTAATTTACCAGATCACAGATGTTTTTAGTACAATACTAGGTTTTCACTGCTTAAACATACACCGATCAACCATAACATTATGACCACTCACAGGTGAAGTGAATTACACTGTCAGTGGGTGTGATATACTAGGCAGCAAGTGAACATTCTGTCCTCAAAGTTGATGTGTTAGAAGCAGGAATAATTGGAAGCGTAAGCATTTGACGTGGTCTGCAGTAGTCAGTACAGTACAAGTGGCCCCAGGAAGGAAAAGCAGTAAACCAATGACAGGGGGGGGGGCGGGGGGGGTTCTAATGCTGGCCTGTGTGGTCCGGTCCAACTGAAATTGCATTTAATGTCCATGGTCTTAGTTATTAAAATGTCAACAAATGTTTAATAACTCACTGTTTAATATATGAAATACCTCCAAAACTGGATGGTGGTGAGAACAGATTATAAAGATTATAATTTTGGCAAATATTACAGGTTCAGTTAAATACAAAATAGTAATCCTAGCCATGATTGGTGAGGTATGTTGTACATTGTGGTAGCAGGTGGGAAATAAGCACCTGCTGATGATGCCAGCCAAATGGCATTTTATGTAGAACAATAGTTTCCTTTAGTTTCTTGTTGTGGCAATTTCTTAACTAATGTACATTGGAGACATCTTTGCTTATCTATTACCTAGTATGTAACTCTGGTCTGTGGTTGTGACACACATGTCTATATAACACAGAGGATCATGAGATATTCTGAATAGGGGTATCTGTCCTTTGTTCCTTAGGAAATGTAGGAGAGGGGGATCTGGTATTTGCCTAGGAGCATCATTGACTGGTATCGGCAGGTCATAGGGGTTCTCTTCGATATGTGCATCTGTATAACTCTTTAGGGCATCTATTGTCTGTCCGGAGGCTGTAAGCCCTAACAGAGTTGAAGAAGTTACCCATGTGGAGAAGGAACACCTGCCCTTTGTGTGAGGCCTAGGTTGTAATAGAACAAAGGGAATGTATTCCATTGAGTTAGCACAGAGGGGCAGCATTATAACACACCCCTTTAACTGTTATAAATACTGACCGTTGTTGAATTTTACTTTAGAGGCTCCTCGAATGATTATTCTGTAAGCATTTGATGCGTCTCTCTATTTGCAAATAAACTGCTAATTGTGCAAAGAGAATTTTGTCTCTGTCTTACTCCTTTGAGTGTCTATCGATGAAATTTCCATCACATTCTCTAACTAGTTTTCACTCAATAGTAGGAGTTGCCTAATATTTATCAGTTTCCCATACTTGTTGCCAAGTGAATTTATGTGAAGGTTGTTGCCAGACTCCTGCTCCTCTGCGCAATTCTCTGGATTGTCACCCTCTTCTTCATGCTCAGGATGGTCCTCTACCTCCAAGATGGTGTCCATAGAGAGACAAAGGTTGTGGAGAACGCAGCAGGCAGCAACCACCTTGGGCACAAACAGGACACACTTTCAGAGCCCTCAGAGAGATGACCTCCAGCGGGTTTTCAGCATGCCTCTACAACATAAGACCAAGGCAAAGTACGCTCGGTGGGTCGGCCATTGAACCTGGCCACACAGTGTACACATTCTATAGTTACATTATTTGGTAGTGTTGTAGTTACTGTGTTATCTAAGTCCACTACCAAGATCTGTTTTCATCATGTATCATTCTAAGTCTTTGATCAGTGCTGAAAACAAAGTAATTGGTAGTGAACTCAGACTTTTGTAGCTCACAGTGGGTTTGTGTGTGTTGGCAACATAGGATTTAAGTCCAGTAAATATCCCAGCCTGCTACAGGCTGTCGAAACAGGGTGATAAAAGCCACAGGATGCTGCAGGCATGGACATCTACCCTTCTGAAAATAATTATGTTTGATTTTGTTCATAAAGTGTTAAACAAGTATTCCACATTGTGTTGTGTATAAATGTTCATAATTGAATTCTAAACACCTTAACTCATTGTGAAGTGGTTAACTGTCATTGCTATACTGTGTAATGTGTGGTCCAATATGATCAGGACTTTCTAAAACTGTTCTGATTCAGCATGTGAAATTGGAAACAAGCAGTTGCCAATAGGAAACTCCAGTAAGACATTTACTTCATGAGATGGTTGGGGTTTCCATTACGATTTTCAATTTCATTAAAATGGTTTGGTTACTATTCCATCACACTGAGAAAGACTATTGCCAACATGATGTAGCCTTTCCATCCACAATTTCAATCTGGCTCTCTGGATCAGGTGCCTTTGCTCATCGTTCTCCTATATATGCACATATATCTCTAATTGGGTTTCCTGATTACCTTTTACATCTGCTTTTAAGCTCGTTCATGTGCTTGTGAAATTCTCAAGTCCGCAGCGGGGAAAAGCTGAGGAATAAGATGAGCAACCGATTAGATAGATAGGCTAAATAGGTATGAGGTACACAAATATATCTATCTATCTATATATATATATATATATATATATATATATATATATATATATATATATATATATATAGATAGATAGATTATCTCTGTAGGTTGCGCTCTGATAACCACAGGAAGTTTGACATTGACCATTTGGCATGGGGGTTACTGTCTTGGCTTTGGTACGTAAACATGCCCTTCAATGTACAGGTGCTTGTCATATAATTAGAATTCCATTCAAAAAGTGAAACTTGCATAATGTATACAGTCATTCCACACAGACCGATATATTTCAAGTGTTCATTCCTTTTAATTTTTATGATTATAACTGACAACTAATGAAAACCCCCAAATAAGTATCTCAGAAAATTAGAATACAAAAAAAGTATTTTAAAAATGTTTGGCCAACTGAAAAGTATGAATATGAAAAGCATGAGCATGTACAGCACTCAATACTTAGTTAGGGCCCCTTTTGCCTGAATTACTGCAGCAACGCAGCGTGGCATGGAGTCGATCAGTCTGTGGCACTGCTCAGTTGTTATGAAAGCCCAGGTTGCTCTGATAGTGGCCTTCAGCTCTTCTGCATTGTTGGGTCTGGCGTATCGCATCTTCCACTTCACAATACCCCATAGATTTTCTATAGGGTTAAGGTCAGGCAAGTTTGCTGGCCAATTAAGAACAGGGATACCATGGTCCTTAAACTAGGTACTGGTAGCCTTGGCAGTGTGTGCAGGTGCCAAGTCCTGTTGTAAAATGAAATCTGCATCTCCATAAAGTTGGTCAGCAGCAGGAAGCATGAAGTGCTCTAAAACTTCCTGGTAGACGGCTGCGTTGACCGTGAACCTCAGACAACACAGTGGACCAACACCAGAAGATGACATGGCATACCAAACCATCACTGACTGTGGAAACTTTACACTGGACTTCAAGCAACGTGGATTCTGTGCCTCCTCTCTTCCTCCAGACCCTGGGACCATGATTTCCAAAGGAAATGCCAAATTTACTTTCATCAGAGAACATAACTTTGGACCACTCAGCAGCATTCCAGTCCTTTTCGTCTTTAGCCCATGCAAGACAATTCTGACGCTGTGTCTTGTTCAAGAGTGGCTTGTCATAAGGAATGCGACAGCTGAAACCCATGTCTTGCATATGTCTGTGTGTGGTGGTTCTTGAAGCACTGACTCCAGCTGCAGTCCACTCTTTGTGAATCTCCCCCACATTTTTTTATGGGTTTTGTTTCACAATCCTCTCCAGGGAGCGGTTATTCCTATTGCTTGTACACTTTTTTCTACCACATCTTTTCCTACCTTTTGCCTCTCTATTAATGTGCTTGGACACAGAGTGAACATGCGGCCTCTTTAGCAATGACCTTTTGTGTCTTTCCCTCCTCGTCTTTTGGACAGCTGTCAAGGCAGCAGTCTTCCCCATGATTCGGTAGCCTACAGAACTAGACGGAGAGAACAATTAAAGGCCTTTGCAGGTGTTTTGAGTTAATTAGCTGATTAGAATGTGGCACCAGGTATCTTCAATATTGAAAATGTTCACAATATTCTAATTTTCGGAGATACTGATTAGCGGGTATTCGTTTGTTGTCAGTTATAATCATCCCAATTGAAAGGAATGAACACTTGAAATATATCAGTCTGTGTGGAATGACTGTATACATTATACATGTATCACCTTTTGAATGGAATTACTGAAATAAATCAACTTTTGGATGATATTCTAATTGTGACCAGCACCTGTCTATAACAGCTTGTAACCAACATTACAGTGAGAAGAGATTGAGCCTGTAACATCATGTGCTAATAGACTATCAAATACTGCAATAAACAATTACAAGGTGTTTTCCATCCTTGCGATATTGCAAGACCATTCTCACAACGACACTGGGAACGTGCTTCTCAAGGACACAAGTATGTTCTTTGCATACTTGGAATTGATAAACACACTTTGCTTAGATACATGTAAACACAACAACTGAAGTTACCTATCCTTAGACAGAAGTCTCTTTGTTTTTGTCGCACAAAGACTCCACAGCACTGCATACATTTTCCGCATTAAATGTATCCCTGTATTCATCCCTATTCTCCCTTGGTGTCTGCGTGATGTTGGGCTCCGCCTTGAGTTTGAGCAAAAAGTTCAGACGTGCTTGAAAACCAGATGCATTCAAAGCCTTGAAGCCCCGCCTGTGTTAGCAGGCGGGGCTTCAGGGTGTTATGTCAGTTGAACAGTGCGCAGTCTCAGTGACACTCATTGCCAGGAAACACACCAACAGTGTCAGGAAATAGTTCCAATCAACAGTCATACGGTATGATTCCCTTGATTACCCAAACAGTACATCTCCCGTATTATGGGTGCCCTGTTTTGGGCCCAAATAAAAAAATAATCATAAGGAGGTCCAATAAATTGGTATTAAAGACCATTTGATCAGTTACACCAGCCTTAAATTCTTGGCCTTCGGGTCATTCATAAAATGCAACCTCAGATAGCTCAGAGTTGAAAATGTATCCACCTGTCTTCCACCATCCACTCCGGTGAACATCTATTCATCAACTGCACATATCTTTGAGTAGTTGATGAATTCGGGGTAAGATCTGCATCTGTGTCTTCGGGTCAGGCATGTTGATCGTGTATTTGCCGTCCATTTGTAATCTCTTGCCGACTTGCTGAGCAGCGGTTAAGCAGGTAGCTTTCCATGGTGTTTCACCCAAAATATAGATCACTGCACAATCCGCCATGGTTTGTAATGTGTACATAAGTTTACTTGGGCAAGACAGAATGACCATCACCGTGGTCTAAACAGACACTTCAATCATCTATCGCCTCATAAAACATGAAAATTAACACCCCCTTTTTGTAGGACCTCTGTTGTAGCACTAATCAGAACATAACATTCCGGGGGGTTTAGCATTGTTGAACCCTGGCACCCTTTTGTTGAACATCAAATGTCTTGCCGCTGATATAATGCCTATTAATTGCCTGGGAATTTTACATTCTTGAAACCTAAAACCCATTGTAAAACATCCCTCTACTGTTATAACACTTATCTGGCGTGTTTATCAATCGTTGAAAAACAGGGATGAGCAACCAGTATGGGGGTGGGGGCCACAGATATTAGGTCATCAGGGGGCCGCAGACAACTTGGAATAAAATCAGGGGGCCACAGTCATTAGGGGGCTGGAGATTAATTTATAAAAAAATACATTAAAAATAAACTAGGTCTGGTGTTAATTCATGTACATTCATTCATTCATCGTCAACTGCTCATCCTGCGCACAGGGTCGTGGGGAGCTGGAGCCAATCCCAGCCGATATCGGGCGAAAGGCGGGGTACACCCAGGCCGCCAGTCCATCGAAGGGGTAATTCATGTACATCTGGGCAATTTTAAAATATTGACCAAGATGGCGTTTTCCCGCTCTGCACATCTCCCCCGGAATTCAGCATGCTCACTGATGTGTAATTAAACACCTGAACCCTTTGAACACTATATGTTTTTTGATGTTTTTTGGTTTGATATCTCTGTAATAGGCATCATCAAGTGTTTTATGGCTCAAACAACAGCACACTCTCAGCTACAATTAAAGACATCACAACAACATTCACAGACCATGAAATTGTGTTTGAATGTAAACATGCAAAAAATTATTTCAGGTCTATTTCATGTTTTGTTTCCATCATAGATTTTGTTGGTTCCAATACTAACTTGACATCAAATTTAAGGTCAAACATAATAAAATAATGTGGCTCGCCAGTTGCCAATGCTTGCTGTAAAACATCAAACATTAACACAAGAAATGCAATCATAAATTACAAAGTCACCGGACAAGCATACATCATTCTGGAAGTTCCACCCAAACAGACGTCATACAGGAAGTCCATACATCACAAAGGAAGTCCCACCCAACAAACCGGGAGTCTCGCCCACCTGTCAAATCAAACTGGAAGCCCCACCCACCCGGGTCAGAAATCAGCAAAGTGACAAAAGTCACCCTATATTTACTACTTCCTATGATATTCCAGAAATTCCATGACCTGTGGAAACCCTGGGTACAGCAATCCAGGGCTGTTTGGAAACCAGAGCATGTGTGATAGAAATTTGAAATTGTGAAGCAATATAATGATTCAATGTTATTATTTTATATTACATTGGCAGTTAGGAGTTTATATTCATTTCTATGGTGGTTTCATTTAGTATGCTGTGACCTAGGTCAATGAGTAATTAACAGACAACTGGGTTCTCTGTTTATCTGTTGAAGAGATCAGCTTGACAGGAGAATGACCTGGCATCTGTTCTTTGTTCAATGTGTGACAACTTTGAGTTGGGGGCGTGGCCAGTGAAGATGCTAAAAAGACGCCTGTCATACCTAGATACTCTGATTACTCGGAGTGTGGTAATACTAGGTGGCCGTATATCGATTATCCCATGCGCATGTAAAAATAAAAAACCTTTACTCAAGACCGATAAATTTTTCCTTAACACATGGCACATGGACCATGACACAGCTTGACCGCTATTTCCATATCTTCTATTTGTGTCCCAACAGTGAGTTGGAGGCCAGGAGTGGAGGTCTAACCTACAACTTCAAGTAAAATGGAAGAAAGTAACACTCCCGGAAAAGGTTATTTCTTCTTTTTGTGGGAAGAAGGATTTTGCTGTGGCCCCACTTACTGCCATACTTAATGCAATCACTTCATATTTTGTCTTCCAGGTTCTGTTCTTAAAAACCCATGTTTGCCAGGGATTACTGAGGCTGAAGTTGAAAGGAAAGTTCAAAACTATCTCAGGCTGATCCTAGACCGACTGAGGGACTGGCAGCTGGAGGGAGAGAAGGAGAAATGGTTAGCTTATATAATGCACAACTGTTGGGTGTTTTTGTTTAGGTAACTTTTGTTTTTTTATGTTTGGTTAAATTGTACATTTTGGAAATAAAGTTCATAACGTAGTCTTTATCTTGTCTCTTCACTTTACGACAGCAGTAGATTTATAAAATGTCAGCAGTAGATTAATTAAATGTTGGTACTTGAGCACTTAAATGTCGTCTAATCTGTAGCTGAGTTGCATCGATAAAACGTATGTGTGTTATCTGTGCTGTAGATAATTGAAAATTCTCAAAATAAAAATATTTTCTCACATTTCAAACAGACATATTACATTTACAAGTTAACTTCATTTTAAAAAGCATGTACTCTTCTTTAATTTGACAATGCATTAATGTAACTTGGAATAATAAAAATGTACTCCCATTAACAATCAATAGGAGGAAGATCTAAGTTTGCATTAAACTATATGCTGCTACGAGATTGAGCTGGCAGTCTTTCATTAGGTCTGTACAGCTAATGTGATCATAATAAAGCAAGCATCAGGCAAATCTCAAGACATAGGCCTAAATGATTTTTTATAGATAATGGGAAATATGTGGCAAATCTTTTGGGCAGATACAGGACATCATCACGATCAAGTGACAATGGCGTCAGCGAAGCCCAACATTACTGCCTCCACTCTTGGCTGGCTAGAGAAAGTGACAGTTTTTGCTACACAAGCGAAACACATTTGCGGGCAGACAACTTTATTTTAGAGTGACAGATTAAACAAACCAGACCATTGCTGTCTAGTTTGCAAAGGCATTTTGATTTTTGAATGAAATCAAAAGAAACGTGAGAAAACAATCAACTACCCAGGTATCACACATACATCTTACCAATGTCGGCCATGCATACACACGAGATGTCAGCAGAATACACAATAGACGTCGGCTGCTCATCGGCAAGATGTCAAGTAGACGTAGATTTTTTCCCTTCTCCCGATGTTTGAACAATGCTTCCCGCTTCTCTAACCTTCACCAGCCTTAATTTTCTCTGCATTGAATTACAGTAATTTATTTTACTTTGCATAAAATTACAGTAATTTATTATAACTGGACGATTTGAGCCAAGATCTTTTTTCACAGGTAGACATATCCAAGGTCTTGACTGCTACAGAATTGAAACACTTTGTGTTTCAATACCTGTTGAGTTTAGCCTGTATCTGCAGCATCAGAGCTCTGAACAAACAGACAGGAATGGTCACTGATTAGATGATATCAATAGCCTCAGCATGAGTCCAATACACCCATGTTGGACTCATGCTGAATAAAAGGCTCTCCCCTGACTTGGATGTATAAAGACTCTGTTCATGGATCAAACGAGGACAGAAGCTCACAGACACAATGAAAGGACCTGTGCTGATTACGTTGTGACACCCCTGCTTTCTGCCTCACAGTGGTTTGATCCTCCCTCAGCACTGACACAGCATGCCGGTACGGTGCATGTGTGGGGATCTGACAGTCTGTCATTGGTGGTAGACATTTCTTTGCTTCTACCAATCTATACAATAAAAAACTTTCAGCCTTCATTTTCTCTGCATTAAATTACAGTCATTTATTATAATTTTCGTTGTTAGCTAGCGTTTAGCTGATATTTGCTAGCAAGCTACAGTCACGTCAACCAGCTTTTGCAGCTGTGTGTATCCAAATCAATAAGAGACGCTTGGAGGGCGGTGCATGTAGTGTTTCTTAGCCGGCAAGGTGAGCTTTCGTGTGTTCCGTCTGAAGGTCACTCAATGCACGTAGCTAACATGAGGTTAATCCAGTAAATTTGTTTTATGTTGGTAGCGTTCACACACAGTAGCTGAATTTGCAGAGCTACAGTAGCAAGCAAACAGTATGGGGCTAAATAAAACAGTACTAAAACAGTATTACACTACTTTTGGTGTCCCCTTCAAAAATTGCTCTTGAGAAAATGTTATGTACTTGTCCCCTCCAAACATGATATCAGATTTTCACACATGATCAGTTCATGTGCTGGGTCGTTATCAAACTATATAAATGAATTACAGAATTTGTTTGATTTAAAAATTGAATGAATACTAAAAATACTAAAAAAGAATACATAAAAAATAGAGGTCTAAAATGAATAGCCTGTGAACAGCGAGTCTTTGCAAGTCTCTCCCAGGGGTTGTGGTGTGGTTATCATGTTTATTTTTACACACCAATGCATAGCTCTAATTTCCTCAATTAATTTTCTATAGGTAACATGGATAAGTTATCGAAAAACCGCCAGGAGCTATTGGAAAAAGACGAGGTCTGAAATAAATTGGCTGTGAACGGCATGTCTTTGCAGGTCTCTCCCGTGGGTTATAATGGGGCTATCGAGCTGACGTCAATGCCAAAGCATAGCTCTAGTCTCCTAGATTTCTGGCATATAAGATCTTTCTATAGGTAAAATGAATACGTTTTTGAAAAACTGAGAAGTGTTATTAGAAAAAGACAAGATATGGTTAGAATGTTTGTAAATAACTATTTAGCCTAATACATTTGTAGAATATTAATCTTCTGTAATATAAGATGAAAATGTCAGAGAATGACAATAAGATGTGTGGGCTATTTAGTTTCTCTTTCTCTCTTAAAATAATATAAATTTACATTTTTGATTAACATTTGATTAATTAGCCTACACAAGCTGAATCTCTTATTGAAAAACGGTAACCCATGAGATAAGTAGCCTATATCATTTGTATTATGTTTCAGTAATAGACTAATTAAGTTTTCATTCATCTGGGAGTATAGCGTATTCATGCATTAACATCATTCAGGGAGGATTGATTAGTGCCTGGGTACAATTTGGGTGCCAACACAAAGTTGCGCGGGTTGTTGACAGATTAAGTAAGAAAACAGGGTAAAAACAACTGGTGAATAGTCTGTAAATCGTTTTCTGTTGGTCAGTTTAGAATTCCAGCAACGGAACAATGTAATATATACTTATTTAGGAAAAGTCATGGAATGAAGGTGTAGCTTTCAAAATGGCAGTTTCATTTTAATTACCATCTCAAACGCCAATTGGCGTAGGCGTTTGGCGGTTCTAGTGTTAAAGACCTTTCTCTGTTTTTGCTGCATTCATCCTTCCCTCAATCCTGACCTTTCTCTTAGTCAATACAACTGAGAAGCTAACCGTAGCATTATTCTCTCGCCACCATGCGTCACAGTAGCAACAGTGTTCTCAGAATGTGTTACGTTTATGCCAAACATATTGTTTAAAAAAAATCTCTAATTCGTTCTTCTTCCATTTGGTGTCAGTCTCCCACAAGCCTTCTGGTAAACTTTAGCTAATATATGATGTGTGGACTAATAGACTTTACTGTGGCCTGGGGGATATTCACTGCCTTGGAAAGGTTCTTATATGCTACGTCGGATTGATGCTTCTGAAGAATCTTATTCCGGATTTGCTATGGATGTTTCTTTGTCTTCATGACGTACCCTCTGTTACAAATTGATTTGATTTATCAGCTTGTTTTTTTGGACAACTTTTAAATATTATATAAATATCTATCCTCTTTCATATTGTAATCTTTGCAGATGTTGTTTACACGGTTCAACTGTCATGAAAAGTGCTGGTCCTGTTTTTCTATGAGGTCTACTCGGGCACATCTGCCCGTGTCGTGTGCTATGCCCAGGGACGTGTTAGACACAAAAACAACCTGAGTGTAGCCTATTCATATTCACTGCAACGTGTAGTTTAAAATGTTATTTAACATGGCCATTTATTTCTCATTTGTTCTTCAAAGCGTTATCTCCGAATGTTATCTGACATGAGAAAAACCTGTGCACACTTCACGTAGCCCGGAAACATAACGGAATGAACCTGTTCAGTGTGAGTTACTCGCTGTCATGCATATGCATGAAGTATATGTGCATGAAGTAAATGCACATGCACTTCTGCATGGACTCACATGCGAAAATACCTGAGTGAATGTGAGCAATGCGTTCTGTTTCATGTGGGTGCAAATGTGTTTGTTTGCCATGTCTGCATACACATTTCTGCATGTCAACAATGCAGATAAACTGTCCGTAAATTTAGAGCAAGATGTAATTAAAGGTGTAAATAAATGTGAGTACAAATCACCCGACATGCTAAATACTTGGGGTTGCCCACCCTAAAAGCGAACCACATGTTGGCTCTCATGACATACTTTTCATTTCATGACATACTGTTCATAAGAACAAGGTCAAGCAACAGATATCAGGCAGAAAGAAAGAAAGCTACGGACTGGCAGAGGGTGAAAATGACTGTCCATCGACCAAGATGATCGTAAACTCATTTGAATGTTACTCAACAACTGTAGGATGGCATCAATTGACCAGCAAAAAGAATGGCAAACTGGCTGGGGTGAAGTGCATGGCGAGGACAGTTTGAACTAAGTTAAAACATTAGTATTTTGCTGTTGAAAAAGACCTCACATTCAACAGTCACCAAAACTATCTATCATCTTAAAAATATAGCCGGAATCAAGTGCCTGGTGTCCCAAAAAGACCAAGACACGCTCATCCATGCTTTTATCTGTAGTAGGGTTGACTACTGTAATGGTCTCTTAAATGGACTCCCCAAAAAGACTGTAAAACAGCTGCAGCTCATTCAGAAGGCAGCAGCTAGAATGTTAACCAGGACCTTCAGGACAGAACACATCACTCCGGTTCTTAAAACCTATGCACAGGCTTTCAGTCATTTACAGAATAGCCTTTAAACTGGTGCTTTTAATCAATAAATCAATGAATGGTTATGGCCCCAAATGTATTTCTGATATATTTGAAGAGTATAAACCTGTCACGACCCTTCCTCCGGGTTTCTCATTGGTCTTGTTGCTGAACGAGTTTCTCTCCTGTGCGCTTGATTCTGTCTTTTCGTTTTCTGTTTGTTACGGTCTCCCGGGCAACGAATGAGGGGGCGAGACATCAGCACTGATATGAATCCTGTGCACAGCTGGTCCGACTCCTCAATCACTCACTTGATTCTGCTCTGCTAATAACAGCGGTATTTAGGATTCCTGACGTCCTGTCCTTGCCGGAACGTTAAATCACCTCAGTATGTTTAATTCTGTGCTTCGTTTGATCCCTGTCATTTTGTGTTCACCTGTGTGTACCAGTCTCATGATTCTGTTTTCTATACCCTACCCAGACATACCTGCCCCGGGAGATTCACCTGCCTTACCTGGATTTCCGGACCTGCAGGTCTGGTCTGTGTTTGGGTCCAGGCCTCGAAATCCTGACAAAATCGAGCAGGGCTCTTAGATCCAGTCAGCAAGCCCAGAGTCCTATCTAAACAATGGCGAAGCAGTTATGCTGCATACAACTGGAATAAACGACCAGAAGATCTTAATGTGTCCCAAATGTATAAATGTTTAAATCCAGGTTAAAACACTATTCATGCGCCTATGACTGAGAGCTTAAACATAAATGCACTGTTTAGCCTTACAGCTTTTATAGCTTCCTCATGGAACCTGTTAAAGCATCTACCAGTTATGTCTTCATTTTATTTTTATTCAATTTTTTTATTCAGTGTTTTATTATGATTATTTATTGTTGTTCATTGTTGTTCATTGTTTTTATTCTAGTATTTGTTTTTAATTGTGTTTTATTTGAATCTGTTTTTCTTTGTAAAGCATATTGAATTGCTTCTATGTATGAATTGTGCTATATAAATGAACTTGCTTGCCTGCAAAATAATTTGGCAGTGCAATACTAAATGAAGTGTCCCAGATTTACGTATACTACAGTATGCAATGTTTCATTTCAATAAATAGCGTCGGGACTCACTATGCCAGCTAAAAATATAACTCACTTAACCTTCCAGCGTCGGGGACAGTTGGTTTCAATGCAATTTGCAGTTGCTGCAATTTAACATTCACACAGAAACCAGATTCTACATTCTGATACTTAACGTAAATAATTGCTTAATTAAGTGAATAAATGTCTAAAAAGCAAATGAATATGTTGGTCTTTTCACTGAAACAATTAAGCGACATTCATCATATACATAACACGCTATTAAGTAAAAATATAATTAGTTTTAATTTTACCATTATAAAACATCACACTTTTTCCATCAGTTTATTAAACTGCTTTTTGAGGCCAATGTGAGCCATTATAAGAGAGCACATCAATTAGAAAACTGCAAGAATCTGATCCCAAACAGTATGTCTGATTCAGACCCAGACAACAGGATCAGCACACAATCTACACCACCTACCGGGGCGGTGTGCATGTCCATATCGCTCCCTGGTGAACGACTGAACCAATGTTCTTAAACAGCCATCGTTGCAACTATTAGAAAGGTAATATGAACATTTCTGTGAAAGGGTGAAATGCTGGACTCAAAGAGAAGGCCTTACTTTCCAGGTTCATTAAGATGTTACTGAAACATTTTGTCCAACCTTGCTTCTTAAAATGTATGCACTAAGTCACACTGGATAAGATCACCTACTTAATTACTGATATCTAAAAAAGTATGTAAAATTATTTAAAGCACTTTCCCAAGCTCATGTTGTTGATATGTTGATTATTTGACCATGATTGATGTTAGTCATTTGCTCCTTTCACACTTCAACATTTTTATATTATTTTGTTATGACTAGGTTTCTTTGATGTTATTCAGACTGCCAGACATTTTTCAGTGATTACTCAGAGTAATGTGTCTATCCATCTTTAGTGTGTAAGGATAAGCCCATCTCAAATGTGTAGATGTTTGCGCTGTAAATGGGATTTCTTTCTTACAATTATTTGGTATGCTAATATTGGGTGTTGTAGCCTGAAATGCTAACACTTTCAAATTTCCTGAAACCACTGTCACCCTACATTTTATCTTTTATCATTTCGCATTTTTGTTTAGATGTCTCTCATTGATTTTCTATTTGTGTTTGACACTTCATTTTTTCCATTTTGTTTCATCAAGAATTGCTTTCCTTATTTTCAAGGCAAAAATCTTTTCTGCAAAGGGAAGATAGTTATTCTCTCTAATGCAATGATCATTGATGTATTTTATATCCATCTGACTATCTTGATAAAAGCACATCTGAAGTTGCCATTTGACCAACCCCCTTGGGTCCAGTGTAGTGTGTTGGGTGAGTATGGTGCTTGCAGTGTTGAGTACTAGGTAAGATACACTTAGGGATAAGGAAATATTTTTGTTGTGTTTTAAATAAAGTGTTCAATGTTATGTGATTCTGATTGCAATTTCAGTTAGTGTTACAAATAATTGAGTATTTCTCTGGCCCACTTGCAGGTGTCTTCTGATTATTTGCATGTCTACAGAAAGGCTATGTCACTCAAGTAAAACCAAGGCCCAGAACTCTAAATTATAGACATCTTTACACTTCTTTAAGTGCAAGACATTTTGATTTGCTTTTGCTGTTGTTTACAAAATCATGAAACGTCATGCAGCACAATTATCGTATAATTGGCCTAATTTTGAGGCGTGTTCAAATACCAACATGTCAAGGTATGTGACAGTGTCAGGCATTCACACGGCATTTCAGAGAAACAAAATGTAATTTCGGTGCACATAGGAAGCACTCTTGAGTGAGTTCAGACATGTGTTCCGCAGCGTGTTTCTTCATAATAGATGAACAATAGGCTCACGCTCAGTTACCGCATGAACTGTGCAGACAAATGTTTTAAAACAAGATCCATTCCTCACACCCCGTAAACGGTTAATATCAATCAGAATTAGGCCTTGAGCCTGTTGATCTTTCTAAGTGGCTTTGCCAGCACTGTGTGGGGGTTTTAGAATGCACAACACGACAGAAAAGGGCCCGTATCTGCTCTGCAGTAATCTCCACTCTATGCTTGAGATTGTGTGTGGGTGGGAAGAAAGGCTAAGAGCAAATAAACATGTTGGCTGGATAACAAGGGATGTTCTGAGGTGTCGTCAACCCCCCCTCATCCACAACCCCTCCTGGGGGAAGTGTGGTGGTGATGGAGGGTGGCATTCTGTCCATGCACACACACACGCACGCACGCACGCACGCACGCACGCACGCACGCACGCACGCACGCACGCACGCACGCACGCACGCACGCACACACACACACAAATGCGCAGATATGTTTGCATTTACATGTGCTTTTCTTTCTTCCCGTACCCTGTTGACACATCATGGAACGTTCCAGGACTCACGCTAGCTATTAGTTTACATAATCTGTGACTGGGCTGACAAAGGGGCCTAAAATAGTTCCTGAAAGGCCTGTTTCTCTACAGCGTTGTGGGGCGCAGGAAGAACGTTTCAGCCATTGTGTTTACAGGTGCCGGGGAGCATGGGAAATTATATGGCTGCTGGTGTGTCCTTCCTACGTCTGCAGGGGCGTTTATGTAACTAAAGTACATTGCCAGTACTTACTAATACTGTTATAATGGTCAGTTGGAACTAGACCCAATGCCTCAAATAGAAATAGGACAGCACAATGTCATTAAGGAATGTTTATTCATGAATAAATCAGATGGCAGAAAGAATGGTGCTAAAACCACCCAGATCAAATCAAGTTCAAGTCAGTTTAAAAATTAAGATTATTAATCTCAGACATAAGACATAAAAAGGAGGCATCTGAAATTGGTCTTTACTGCTATTGTGCATAACCAATAAAAACAAAAAATGTAGGATTGCAACAGCAACGTTTATTTTGTGCAACATCTATAAAAAGTGCAATCTTGATCCTGCAGCTGTTCCCTTTGGAGGACCCTTTGGCTTCCTGTTAGAACACTTTTTAGTTAAATAGAATCCTTTCCAGTGGGGAGTCTTTATGGGACCCAAAATAATTCTAGTCAGAACCATGTATGGTTCTTCCAGGAACCATAATTAATGTTTTCCATGGGGACAGCAAAGGAACTGTTAGGGGACCCCCAGTTTTTAAGTGTCTATATTGTCTGTAAAGCGGTTCGATATTAGTTCTTATCCATTTGAGCAAGTGTGTGCATTTGTTGTTGACTTTTGATAACGTTTTTTTATGTATATTATTTTCAGATTTCATGCAACCTATTAATTAATAGATCTTGTGGTGGCTGAAGTTGGTAATCAGTGCTTACTGAATGGTCTGACTACGAAAAACAGTTTCTCTTTGCTTTTAACAGCTCCTGCTGATAAACCATCTAAGTGCTTAAAGAGGCCATATGTGTAATGAACACCCGGACAAGAGGGGTTGAGGTTCCAAGTGCAGAACGCAACTGTCGCTTTATTGATAAAGGCGCAAGAGGCAGGATTTAAAACGAGAGAGGCTAGCAGGCAGGTTTGGTAATCGGCGGTCAGTACGAAAAAGGCGACGGTACAGGTAAGGGCGAGCTGGCAGGATAATCAACAGGGCAGGCAGGCAGGTCAAGAGGCAAGCATCTAAACACGGAGACAGACAGGAACAGGACAAGGGGAGAAAACCACAACAGGCAGGGAAACAACAGAAAGCGGCTAGGCAGGCTCACTGCGAACAATACCTCACAACCAAGAGGAGGCGAAGGTGTGTCTTAAATAGGGAGAGAAGATGAGGCACAGGTGTCCAGTATTCCGGTGATTGTTCCCTGGAGTGAGCGCTGCTGTCGGTGCACGACGTCGTGAGGACGTAGCAAGGTAGGGGGCAGATGGGGCAGGGATACATCGAGGATCTCACAGTATGGAAGATTTTTACTAAACTGCATAAACACAAGCATAAAGGGCTAGAACAACTGCAGTTCATGTTTTAAGTTTTATATTTAAAAAAAAATATGTATATTTGTTCTGAGTGCCTGAGATATTCCCCATTTAAAGTATCTTGCCGGTCCATCCAACGGATTTGACTTGTACCCTCTTCATACTCAAGATGCAGTACAATCTCCCCACCCTCCTCCCTGGACTAGCTAATACCATTCTGATCTGATTTGGCGCCGGGTGTGGAAGAGAAACTTTAGAGGCAGGATTCTGCACAGTGCCCCTTAAAATACTGTAATGATCCATAATTAATAGTCCACAAAATATTTTTTAGTTGGTTATAGAATTAGCATTCAAAGTTTTTGGTCATAAGGAGGACAGTCCAACAAAATAGATTTTTGATGCTCAATTATAAGAAAAGTAGGACTTTATACACATAAAAGTCTCTAAATAAGTTCTATTATCTTTCCCAGGTGCCCGAATAGGTTTTTTTTGCACTGGTTGAAAGTTGATTACATTGAGGGAGTTCTATTACAGCCCTAGTTATAGCCCGGTGGCTTAACGGTGATTGCATTCGATTTTGAAGGCTGTGGTCCTAGCAGTATGATCCTGATATGCTGCTTTCAAATGACAGAGAAGTTCTCTAAACAAAAAGGGATGTATCGAGCACATTTCAACATTTTCACATGCTAAAGTGACTGAGATAAAAACCCATTATGCGCCATTCCAATGACAACTCGTTCACAGATTCGAAGATGCTTTTAATTAGAAAAGGCAGTTTGCTGCCTTGTCAACATGAATGAGCAATACTGTTCAATTTGAAAAGAACTGCAGCTTCAATCTGTTTCAGTAGCTGCAAAAATATTGCTACTTTTTCTTTTACTTAAAATGAATGTATGCAAGAACAATACATGACACTTTGCAAGAATACATGATACTTCATGGTTAGTTGACAGTTAGAGGATAAAAACAGCTCATCTCACTACATCTTACACATTTTATTGTTTGGCCAATGATCAGAACTGCCATGAAAATAATGACGTGCATATCTAGTTAAGTGACAATAATCCACTATGGAAGCATCTTTGCCAGAGTAATAATAACACATTCAACATTAAGGTATGAAGATGCAACATCTTGTAGGGAACTGATGATGATTGAAGAGGAAAAGTATGTTGGCATGACATCCCTAACATTTAATCCTGCAACTTCCGTAGCATACAGGTAGGCTGTGTGATTTAGCTTGATCTGGAATCCAGATCTATCTGATCAACAGAAAATTGTCTAGCCTTTAATGATGTCTGAACTGCCTTTCCTTACTCGTTATAACATCAGATTAGCAATATCTACAGGCTTATGGCAAGAGACCAGAAATGTCAACATAGTTATGAAATCAGAACAGTGTGGCCTAGATGGATACAACATCAGACAAGATTTGTCAGGCTGGTTAGTACATCAGAACAGCATAGTGGAGTGACCAACATGGGTTCGTTTAGGGGTTGGCAATTACATTCGGACAATTGCAATTTTTTCTGGATGCGAGTATAGAAGGTTAATAGAATAATCATACCGTTAGAATATTAAAAGAATAGTAATCCTCGACTCCTAAATGAATCATCACTCCAAACCGACTGACTACACTTTTCTTTGGAGCAGATCAGCCATTAACAAGCAGACATTATCTATCTGTAAACCATCTATATTAACATAATTTCAACTCCGGGACAAATTAATTTGCATAATTTTAACTCCTGGGACTCACAACCCGGGACAAATAAATTAGGCTGTGAATCAGTAGCAAGCTCGACTCAAGGGGGAACGTAAGTCTGCATAAATAATCCTGTACCTAACTTCCCTTGGCCATCACAGGCCTGCAGAGCATTGTTCCTCCTGATTAATATATTTCATTATATTCATTGCCTTCTGTGTGTGTGTGTGTGTGTGTGTGTGTGTGTGTGTGCATGTGCGTATGTATGATGCACATATGCATGTCTTTGTCTGTCTTAGGTTGTCTGGTCTCAAAGGTGGAATCTTACCAGTCATTGACTAACCAGCCCTCTTTATGGCCACACTCCGAGTCCTGCATAAGGGAGTGCCTGCACACTTAACATGTTACACAAGCTAACAGCAGTGACCACAACGCTATGGACAGGACCATGCACATGCGCCCATGCACATGCGCCCATGCATGCATATATATATATCACCTTTATGCTTATACATACAAACATAACACAAGTGGGTCCCAGCGAAAACACATGCGGGCCCCAGCAATAACACAGGTGGGCCCCAGCAATTTGTACAAATAACAAAACAGATATAATCATAGGTAGCAATAGAATGTAGGCCTTTTAATATATCTGAAACTAAAGGTACATACAAAATAAAAATAATATATGTTTATACTTTCCCAACATATATAAAGTTTAAATAGTCAAAATGAAAATGCCAAATGGAAGATAAATCTCAATGTTCAATATCAGGCAGTTCAGACTCCAATACAAAGTAATATCCAGAATGTGAAAATAAGAAATTCCAATGAAGTGCAGAAAGAGGAAAAAATGCAAAGCACTTAACAGATTGTTTTAGCTGGAAATATTCCCTTGAGGAGAATTCTTTAGTACATCTCAATGTTCATGGGGTTTCTCAAAACCAAATAAAATAGTAGTCCTTGATAGAGTTATTTATTGTTCCCATATTAAGAAAAACTAAACAAAAGTACCTGGAAGTATTTGGCTTGCAAAGGCTTTTTAGTCCAATATTCCTCCAGGTACCCAACAAACAGTTCTACCAAACAGCTACTCCTTTCTTTAAGGGAACCTCCACTCTTAAAGGCATAGTCAACAAAAATGTTAAGGGCAGCCATTAAGTTTGCCTGCGCAAACAATGGTGTCGGAACAGGCATATACTTAAGATGAAACATATATTATACAAAAATATATTACACTTCAATATTTGTTAATGAAGCAATGGGCCCGATTAGTATTCCATGAAAGGAAATAAATAACACAGTGTGCTAATAGTTTTAGGATAATCATTTGGAATCACTGGAAATCTGAAAGACTTTCTCATGTAAAGATATAGCTCAATCATTTTAATGATATTGAAGCAGAAAGCAATGGGTAAGACACACATTAAACAAGTTGAAATGCAACATCTATTGGGAAATCTTCATTGGCAAGAATGTATATCTTCATACTTGACATTTAAAAGATGTTTTGATGAACATCGAGGGAACCTCATGCTAGGTAATGAACTTGCAACGCTTGGGCAATGAGCTCTCTTCAATCAGCTAGTATAAAGTACGTTCTATAAAGTGTATGAATTGCCGTGTTTTTAAATGGTTCTCTCTTGAAGTGACATAGGACAATGGGTGTTGCTTTTGGGTTCCACAGCTTGCATACACTCAAGGAACCTCCTGGGTTGCATTGCAATCTTTACAGGGTTCTATGCAGCATGGGGGGTCCGGGGATGATTTTTATTTCTTCTTTATTGGCATTTCATTTACAGCAATTGTCTTCAGGCTACAGTGAGCACATTTCGTTTTAGCTGAAGTAGTGATACCTTCACAGCTGTTTGCTTTCCTTTTCTTGGAAAAATACCGAAGCAAAATCATCGGCGTTAACGTTTATTTTCAAAGTCACGATATACATCTATAGATGCTGTAAACAAACTTTCAACCAACTGTATCTGTTGATAAACAACCGCTTGCAAAGGTCAAGGTTTTGAATAAGGTTAAGGAGTAAGGGTTAAGGTTAGGATAACTTTTATGGTTAGTGGATAGTTGAAATGTTCCTGACAGATAATCTGTAGAACAACAACAGAAACACTTTTGACTCTCAAAATAGTGTTACTCTCATCTGTAATCAAGTTCAAATAATTACCGTTAGTTGGCATTAGCTGGCCACATGCAATTTTGTCAGGTTTACTTGTACCTTTCAAATAGATCCTGAAACATTAGAGCAGAGCGAAATGGCACTTGTGTTTGTCCCTAGCTGTAGGTGAAGAACGAGGTAAACTAGGACTACACAATTGCACTTCAGCTAAAATATAAGATTGTTTTGCCTTGGAGGTATAGATTCGGCATTCCCCTGCTACAGGATTGCAGTGCAGGAAATACTGGTTTGTAAAAACTAAAGCATCACTAACCCCCATCAACCATTCTCACCACCAGCTAGACCATAATTTATTACAAAACACCTATTGACTCCTATTTTTATCTCATCCCCGTTCCATTCACTCACCCAAACCCAAAGAACTGCTCCTATAAAAAGCTGACACTCACGTTTGGTATGCTATAGGAAACAATAACTAACCAACAATCAGCAGCTTGGCTTACATTACCTTTAGATGGACAGCACAGATACCTGCGGTTTTACCAGTACTATATCCCAAAGAATGGAATAGATAAAACTGTCTGCTACACCCCCATCAGCACTACAACCATGAAGAGGAACAGGTAATTGCATCGGGGTGATCTACAAGGGCAATTCTCCATTTGGAAGAAACCATTAAACACACTTTTAAAGGTAGAGCGATAAAACACAAAGCAACAGTAAGAAGAGATGAATCCTTCAACCAGACTTTTCCAGCCTCTCTATCTCAAGTCCAAATTACCGCATCTGGACCCGAGCGGAAGAAATCGAAAGTGGAATTAATTGCCTCATGATCCTGGAAGGAGCAAGATGGGTGGGAAGGGGGTAAAAGAGAAAGAAAATCCCCTCATTATTTCTCTTTCACAAAAATCAAACCATAATTTATACAGCTCTGTCTAGATTCTTGCTCTTCTTGAAAGTAGTCTAATAACTCAGACTGAATACCTGTCTAAACAGGTCCTTCACAATAAGAATGCAACAACACAAAGCATACTCAAACTCCTTGTACATTCCAGCTATGTGGAGTTGATTATTTAATTAGCTTTCACATAGGTAATGAACAACAGAACAGACTTTTTATTTTTATTGTGCTTATGGAGGGTTTGAATACAGTACCCAACTGCCTTTTCATGGTGTCCATTCCCAGTACAAGGGGACCACGAGGTTCCAAGCTAAAGAGGCCCTCAGAGGATTTTAAAAAGGAGGCCCACACAGGGTCCAAACACAGCGGGCCCTACACACACTGATAGAAGGGGGAACAGGGCTGTAAACAGACGAGTATTGCCATGGAAACCCAGCTACGTCCCTGACAAATCATCCACAATGCCGGCAGGCCTTTGAGAGACAGGCCTACATAAACGCCCCGACAGCACTCTCCAGCAGAGTAGATGTGAGAGGGGGCTTTTAGAAGTAAGTCTACTGTCCTTAATTCACAGCTGCAACTACATTGTGAACACCGCTAGTGAAAGGGGCACCCTGAGGCAGCACTGCCAGTAGCCACAATGACCTCTATGGTAACTCAGCAGTCTGAAAAAGGACTTTGCTCAACCTGCAAAAACACGTTCAAATACATACACTGGGACATTTGTTTATCCTACTGAAAAACACAGTTATTTTTTTCCTCCACGGTGGACTTCGCTTTTGTTCATCTACTCTATCCACTAACTTTAAGACCAAGATGTTTATTATCATCCCACTGCTCACTAAAGGGACACTTTTGCACTAAATATCCATCATTGGTTTCTAGCGGGGACGGCCTGACCATAAGGGTGTAGGAAGCCGAGCCCCACAATGTCTAAATAGTTAGCTAGGCTATTTGTTAGCTATCCTCTTCTGATGATAGTTGCTGCTGACGTCATGCATACTACTTCAAACAGTAAGTGGGTCATTTGAGACTGTGCGTGGAACGTAACTGACAAAGCCTGGCAAACCCAGCTTCCAGCGGACGTGTGGCTGTCGAGAACAAAACCTCCGCCGCCTCCTGTACAACTCAACCAATCAGAAGCCACGACTGTTTTATTGCTAACATTATTTCCACCCCACACACTTCTTCCTCGGAAGCATAACGGCACATTTGCATGACACATCAAATCGAACTACCATTACAGTGCATTAAATGTACTCGACGCACTCTCTTTAATGCAAAATACCAGCTGCCACTGCAGTGATGCGTTGCTTCACAAACATACCTCAGGCATGCAGGCACACAGTTCAAACAGCTCTGCAGCACTCTGTAGACTAAATGTAAATCCACACCTCAGAAAATCACACTTCAGGCAGCTCCATGCCAGACTGAATGGGAACCATTCGCCCGCAGCCAACATAAAGTGTTAATGTTCTCGTTTTCACCGAGGACCAGCTAAGAGACACCCCCGCTTTGATCCATCGCTCTCTTTCTCCCACATACGTACACACTTTTTAGAATGCCTAATTTGAATGCGCACAGCAAATTTACGGTTGAAACAGACGTGAACGTTAGAAAGGTCATAATGCGCATCGACACTTGAGGATACAAATAACAGTTTCTTGTCCACGCAGTAAAGCTTTCCATGACCACTGATACGGAGTAGTAGCTCGCTAGCATCTTTACTTTTGACCTAGCACAAACACATATGCGAGCAGCACATGGACGAACACACAAACTCTCGATTCAGTGTGCTTACTACTCAACACAAGTCGGCCAATGGTTATTCTTGCAAAGCTGCTGGCCTGAAAAGCATCCTTAGTTAGTGTCCGTCAGTCCTTAGTTAGCGCAAGCAAAGATCAACTAGTGGAACTATTGAAAGACATATTCAACCTCTCCTTGTCCCAGTCAGTTCTCCTGCTTCCAAATATCCACCCCGTTCAAAAACCCAAATATGCCAAGTTGACATAGCTAAACTACTACCGCCCAGTAGCAGTAGATCACTTTACTTTGAAGTGGATCCAACCACTGCTTAGGGATCAATATACTTTAATAATACCAACCACCCTGGATCCATTGCAATTTGCTTAAATGCAAAATAGAGCCCAAGCTGATGCATGACCATTCCACTGGACACCACCTGACGCAAGGGCCCTTTGGTAAATTGTATCTACTGGAGGAGTACCAAAGGGCCCTCCCTGTGAAGTAAGACTTTTTCTGTAGATTGCACAGACCTGGAATCCTTTTTGAAAATTTCATATAGCCTTTTTTTCATCTCTGTCAAGGGTGCCAACCTTTTCTGACTGAAAGTTCAGATGTGTTCAAGCATATGGAAATGAGAGATTAGACAGCGGACATTACTATCCCTTGACATTAAGAATGCTTGACTGTAGGACAGCGACACCCGCTTGGCCGAGAGACCACTTTCACAGTGCGGAAAGGGAAGCGAGGCGGGACCCGAGCTCTTGTAATGTAGTGAGAATTTCTCCAATAAGTTTTTTCTGGTCATACACGGCCTTGCAAAATATAGGACTATGCTAAATGTATTCACAAGCCCATATTTTGTTATCTACTCTGACTGTTGAAAAAGGGGTATTGCGATTAACCAGCATGAGTCATGGCAAAAATGACTAACAATTGTCTTAGAATTCAAATAACTCTACTGAACATAGGCAATGTAGGTTATATTGCTGTATTACTTTTGAACCAAGCATTTATCTAAACAAGAATCAAAGAGGAAGGCAGAGAACACAAGCGTGACCTGAAAAACACATGAAAATACAGAAGACTTCTGATTGGACAAGAGTGACTCAAAGCGTGCAGCAAAGCAAAACAAGCTTCTCTGCTCTTAGTGGTTTTGTGTCAGAGAATTGTTTTATGAGATGAAAACGGCACATCTGTCCCAGGGATTTGTGCATTGAAATTAGTTAATTTCAGTGCCAGTGTTTAGGACCAGACTCACAATTTAAGGGATCTTTTTTTCAAACCTCTTGGTTTGGACCCATGTACTGCCATTGAAATCAACTCGTTATCATTGTGAGACCAACAAAGACGTGCTGTTTTTGTAGCCTACGAAGGGACCTCATCTTTTTCCTCCTCTTGGTTTTTCTAGGCTATCTGGCATACATTGCACTGGTCAAAGTATTACTGACCAGCCAAGCAGAAGCAGTCTACCAAACTGTCTAACAATGTTTGCAGTCTGCAATGTATTAAGACCAAAGATACTGCTCACGCGTGCTGCCTCATTAATACCAGTATAAACACAGCCTTGTGTACAGTAGGCTAGTCTTGGTATTATAGCCGGCAAGTAATAAGGCAATTATTTATACCTTTCAATCGAGAGGGAGGGGTAATGGAGGTTGATTTAAATGTAATGGTGTTGACTTGTTAGGTGTATTCACTTAAGTTAAAGTATTGAGTCTCCATAAAGGAATGTGATCTGGGATCTGGTATTTGTAAATGGTCATCATTGAATGGTATCAGAAGATCATCGGGCCCTCCGTCAATCTGTCCATCTGTTTACACCATCAGTGTATCTGTTCTTTGTCACGATGCTGTGTGTCCCTTCTGAGTTGAATAGGTCATCTGTGTTCCTTGCTTTAATGTAGGGGAGGACAGCCTGCCCTTTGGTTAAAACCTGAGAATTGACAGAACAAAGGGAATGTGTATTGTTGACATAAGACAGCTGGGCAGTATCGTACTACACCCCTTTTAACTGCAATAAATACTGACTGTTCATGTATCTTCCTCAAATTTTGTACATGTCTCTCTATTTGCAAATAAATTCTTAATTATGCAAAGAGAATACTTACTTCCATTAAGAGTTCCTATCGATGGAATGACAATCACAGTAGGAAGGAAAGAGGGAGAGAATGCTATAGTGGAGAGTGTAGTAACCATAACATGCACAGGAACCGAGAAAGAGAAGAGCATCAACCCATTGCTTTCATCTCATTTATTCCCACTGACCCAGGGACATCGATAGGAATCCCAGGGCCTGGGACAAAATTGAACGTTTAGGACCCAAACCACGGGCCAATTTATTTTTTATAAATAGCAATGATTTTACTATTCTTAAAACAAGTCATAAACGTGTATTGTTTAGTATTTTAGCTATGTAATACGAAATACCAAGATTGACTGACTAATAAATAATTATATTTAAGCCAACAAAATGGGCCCCCCGAGGCCTGGGTCCGGGACAACGTTACCGGTTGTCCCCCACTGTCAGCGTCACTGCACTGACCTATTTAAAAAGTGTCAGTCAGCAATCCATAGAGACCAAATCAGAGTTCACAATCCAACCGCAGCTTAGCAGCAAAAAATCTCAAGAGTGGACCTCTGTGTGACATCCTTGTCAGACTGGCCAACAAACCAAGTTCAGTCATTGCAAACCAATCATGCAGACATTTATATCAAAGGTCACAGAATCAAAGTTCCATTTAGAGAACAGGCTTTACCAAGAGACCCAACATGTATTTACTTCTGTTTTCCTAACAGCTACAATAGAGGAATTACCTCCTCTGGTTACTGTATGGTAGAGAAACAATCCCTCATCATTTCTAGCCTTTCAACCAAATTGCAACATTTTAGGGAAAAGGCTTGTTTACTAGTCTCCGTCTGCCCTGCTTCCAGACCACAAGTACTGTGTCTGAAGATACATAGGATGAATTAGGTTGTGGCAGAACTTTTACATAGAGGCCACCGACATTTAAAGTGCTGTTGAGTTCTGCCAACTGCACTGCTCGGTACATTTATAGATAAAAAACATATGTTCCAAAACTTTCTTACTAGCATAGGCAAAAGTATGTACTGCGGGTTGGATGGATCATGCCGCTCATGATACACCTCTTGCATCTTGTCTGCAGAGAAGCAATATTTTTGGTTTATAAGTGGGGGGGGTGCTGTTGACCAAGATGCTGGATAGCTAGCTAACTTCCTCTACTATTGGAATTGGAGACCCCCCTACTCCAAACCATCCAGCTCTACAGAGAATGACTCTAATACCAGCTTAGTGGAGTGAAGGGGCACTTAGCATTTCAACATGTCCATGAAATCAGAAAATAATGGGGTACACTAATTGATAGGAGCTGGCACAGGTGGCAAGCCTGCTCAAATTAGACAACATTTGCAGAGCAGAAGAATTGGTCAATCCCTCACAGATGCTATGCCGCTTTGTGACAAAAGTAAACAAACAGTGACAAATCAGTAAGGGAATCCCTAACACAAAGAAAATGGGTTGCCATGAGGTTTCCCAGCCTAGGATTCGGCTTCAATTTACTGACTGTGGCGGCACCATGATATTGGGACATCTTGTTCCTGCCTGGTCTGTAACTATTAATATGGAAGGCAAATACATCCATGACCCTTAAACTTGTGTGGGAACATAATCTCATTTATTTTGTTAAATACATTTTTACATTTTATAGATACCTAAAAACCTCAAAGAGCTCACAACAACAGAAATTGATGCACAGTGGCTACGAAAATCTCCCTCGTAGGTTGAAAACTTAGGAAGAAACCTAGAGAGGAACCAGACTCAGTGACTCCAGATCACTTCCCTCTTGAGTGTAACTGCATGCAAACAAACTGGTTATGGGCAGCCAGAAGCATTACCTTTCCTTGAGCTACACACCTTGTGAGATATATCCGTAGGATGCAATTTTGGAAATGACAAGACAATGGACATGATCTACCTAGCTTGGAATGGCTTCAACAAACTGCTTCCAGGAACAAAAAAGGTTGTTCTATAGAACAAATTTGAGACATTCTGTTTAGTGCAAATAAATCGGAGCGGATGATCGGAGTATAAGGTGAGGCTTCTAGTTCTTCCCTTTAAGGAATGATTGTATGGTGAGTGAATGTGGTCAGAGTGTACTAGGCTGGCAGTCTTGCAAACAACCTGCTGCCTGGACATGAACGGCACACAGAGGCCAACATTGTGTCACACTTATTAGAGTGTGCTAAAAAGGGTCCATAAGATTAACATTGTCAAAATGTTTTGCTGCACTCCAAATGTAGTGTGTTAATGTGTTATTAATCCACTAATGTCGACATTTCTAGTTATTACACAATATGTGTCCTGGACTGATGAAGGCTGTGAAATAT
>JACXGJ010001484.1:71822-82889 GCA_016801105.1 Esox niger | reverse complement strand
CTCTCTCCCTCTCTCCCTCTCTCCCTCTCTCCCTCCCTCCCTCCCCCCCCGTCTGTCTGTCTGCTTCTCCCTCCAGGCCCAGGCAGTGACGTTAACAGTGGCCCAGGCCTTCAGAGTGGCGTTTGAGTTCTGGCAGGCCGCCAAAGAAGGTAGGCATGGTCAGCCCTGTTGACCGTAGAAGTCTGACAGATGTCACATTTTTTGAGTGTATCTATTATCCTCCTATTTCTTTCCTTCCCTCCTAGTATTTTCTTTTTTCACCATGTGGCTAGGGCTGTCTCGATTTACATTTAAGTTGACGATTGTCTCACATAATTGCAATTAATGATTTAATTGTTAATATTGTCAATTTTATGTTAATAGTGTACGCCTGATTGTGTACGCCGGATAATATTGTAAAAATACACCTGGTGAACTGGAGATGGTTCTTCAGATTTCTGGTGTTGGTGTGTTATTGCCACCTTTCTGGAGCAAATCTGCCAATTTGGCTCCTCCCAAATAATTGCTTCACTTGGCTTAAAACCACAATGTCCCTAGAGCCATGCTGCCGTGCTCAGTTTTGGAACTAACACTAAACCCATTTTGTCAACGATTGCTCTTCACAAAATGTAACCCTAAAGCAATGAAAATAAAAGTTTCCTGTGCAGCTCATTCTAAACCTATTATGTAGGCTTTTCATATGTAGGATAACTTCTTTCAACACTCCCGCCGTTGATTCAGATAAACATGTACAAGGACAAATCTTTTTTTTTCAAATGTAGGCCTAAATATGCAATGGGACAGATTTCTATATATGCGTTTTAATGTGCATTATCTTATTCGAAAATATGGATGGAAATGACAAATATTACTAAAGATATTTTACATACTTGCGGTTTTCTTGTTGATATGACCATTAGGAGACTGAAACGTGTTTGTCTATTAACTAATAATGTTGCTAAATTAGATAACGTTGCATTGCAAAACAATTCTAAACTGGGTTTGAACACACGGAAATTAAGATGCAAATTACTTTCAGTAAATCATCTGCGTCCTAACTTTCTGCCGAGCTGTCATGCTCAGCTGCACCCCTGGGCTAGACGTCCTAACTGATTGAAACTGACACAATTTGCATGGTAGGCCTGTTTGTTGAGACATTTCTAGCATCAATGTAAAACTCCCTTATTCAGATTGGAAACATGATTTTGCCATCAAAATGTTGTACAGAAAGCTCAAATATCACGATCAGGCAATTATGTAATCATTACGACCACCCTACCTGTGGCCTCTACACCAGAACCAGCCCGGCCAGAAAAGACCACCTTGCTTTGTCGGGTAAAGCCGCTTTATTAAAGGATGATGAGTCTGGATAAGGCTGATGTGGATGCTGAAAGGGCCTCTGAGTCATAGCCTGAGGCCAGGGTGGGAAGCCTTCAGTCAATCTGTCCCCTATCTGTTTTTTTCACTGTGGGCTGTTGTGACATGAGCCTGATGTGCAGGAGTAGGATGGAGGTACTGAGGACTTAATCCCACAGTGTGGGAGTATTTGATTCTAGTTTGTATGTTGTTTTATGTGCTGTACTGTGTCTGTGTATGTAAAGACCGACTGAGCTTCTACGCTCTTCGCCTGGCTGAACAGACAGTTTCTACACAGTGAAAGTGCTGTGCAGGGGAGTCTGTGTCACAGCCATGCATTCACTGGGCAGCAGAACATGTAATGTAATTTACTGCATGTATGACTTGTATGTAAATGACATCTCCTGGGGGTATGGCATATATATACAGGTGTCAGTGACTCTGTCGCTATTCATTCATTCATTCATGTAACGTTTTTCTCACTAGTTTTTAGGGGTTCATAGGCCTGATTGGATATTAGGTGACTGTTGATCTTAACTGCCTTGTGATAGTGTTTTAATCCTGAATCATTTCCATTTTAATATTTTATTATTTTCCAGAGAACATGGCAGCTGAGAGTTTGCTGTCTCTTTTCCCTGCACCTCAGTTTTGCTCCGTGTTTCAGAAATTAACGTTAGTTGAAAAAGCGAAGGCTTCTCTCCCTTTGCTCTCTATCTCTTTGCCTCATCAGTTTACACAGAGGATGAGCTGTAAGAGCTCTAACCCCTGTAATTTGCTGGGCAACGTCTAGTCCTTTTCCACGCATAATGGAAGATTGGGTTGGCGTGCGTGCGTGCGGGCGTGCATATCAAAGGAAGTAGGAGAAAGATAGGGACAGACAGACCGACATGGACACCCCCTCCCACCCCTATCAAGTTTCTCTACATCGCATCTGGCAAACATTCTTATAAGCTCTCATTTCTATGCATGAGATGTACTCATTTGATGTGTATTTATAGTAAACATAACTAGCTAGTGCAGCTCTGATGTTGGCTGTTGGGAGTTTTTTAAATGCCTGAAGGCACTCTCTTAACACCATGCTTCGGGTCCGTCCAGTGCAGTGGTCCCTGTGGAGGAGAAATTAGGCACAGCCACCCAGGGGATGGTTTGGCCCCCCGGCCACCTCTTGGCCACCTTGGCTCTGCTGGGGAACAGGACTCACGGGCAAGGCCGGACATGTTTAACGAACCATAAAAAGAACTTAATGTAACATGCCCTTGAGGGACAAGCTTAGATGTTCTTTTAATATCCACATTAAATGTAGTGGGAAAAGTAGCTATAGTAAGTCACCAGCCAGGCCTTTGAAGAATTTATCAGACCTGCTTGTATGGTTTGCTTTGCTAGAGGGCATCCCAACTGTGCGTGGCTGTTTGACAAAGTCACATGTAACCACACAGGATAACGGGGTGCATATGCATGGGTAATATTGTGATCGCCCAGTGCTTTGTGCTGCAGTGTGAGCCCTACTTCTGGTAGTCATCTGTTCAGTGGCTACTGACTGGCATGTGGTATTTTTAATCCCTCTAAATGTGCTGTTTTCTAGTATGCATATAACAACTCTTCCGGACAGCCAACAAAGCGACTGGTTATACAAATGTCCTGTGTGATTTGTTTCCCTCTCCCTCCTACAGAGAAAGAGAAGCGTGTGAAGTCTGGGTCCGATGGGGAAGCAGCCAGTAGTTGCCCGTCGGAGAGCTCGGCCAGCCTGGGCAGTCAGAAGGGTGGAGGTGAGTCTCTAATGCAACGTCCCAGAGGGCCTCAGGGAGGGGATATCCAAGGGCCAGTCTGTTCCCATGTCATAGTGCAGGTGTCCCTTGTCTAGAAATCCAGATTAGCCTAAATCCACTGTGCCTCACGCGCACTAGTTACTGTTCCCTTTCAGTAGTCATTCGGTATGCTGTCGTCACACCACCTGAATACGCTTGGTAATCACACCTGTCCAGCCAATTGGAAGTCCCGCCCTCTCCGCTCTTCATTTCACTCAAGCCTCAAGCTTTTCTTGCAAACACTGTGATTGTGTTACTACCAGCTTTGACTTTAACTGTCCTGAATGAAGTGCCGCTTACTTTGACCGTAAATGTTACCTTAGTTGTTACAGTGCATTCTTTATAGTTTATATATTTTAAAACACTGGGTAGTCCTACCAAACAAAGCACCAGCAAAGGGTTGACAAAGACTTCCATGTCGTTTTTAAATTTTAAGTTTTGTGACAGCTTTACCTGTTTAGTTTCTGCCAACTAGTAACTAGTTTTCCCTGGTGTGACTCAGCTTGGTTCATCTTTTGCATGCCATTGTCCACCTATTTATGCAATTATGTATGACAACTGTGCCCAGTTATTCTTAACGCATGGGCTGTCTCCTTGCACAGGATGTGTACATGTGCTGACAGCAATTCCCCTGCCGTGCATTCAACTTGGCCGCTGTCCAATCTGTGGCAACTATGTGATTCCATTATCTCCGCATGGATAAAGATCCCAATGGACAAGTTCTGTTGCAAAATAATTCATTGCCTGGAGAATTGTGAAATTCCTGGGGGAAAGTGGGGACTTCCTACTAAACTGGCTACTGATGCATACAGAGTAGCCTGAACACATCTGCTTGGTGGACCCTAGCCAGACAGATTGTGATCCGTGTATGGTCCCGGGTCAGCTCTGGATCACAACTGGATCTGGACTATTCCTGGTTCTGTGGTTTTACAGGCCACCCCTAGAGAGGAGCGTGACACCCTTGACCTGGAAATCCTCTTGTATACCAGCGAGGCTTGGTGTAAGGAGATTGCCGAACTGTCCCTGTTTAAATTTTTGGGCTGTCCTTGATCTATAGTCAAATGGGATATTCCCGTGATGCAGTGGTATTAGCGGAGATGCCAAGTGCTATAGACTATTCAGCTTTATGTATGAGACGTGATGGCGTCATCCATCTGCCTGTTCACTTCTGGTAACAATACCTAGTGTGTGTTGGTGCTTGTGTTTGTGAACGTGTGCTCCTGTGTCCTCTACTTGGAGGACGTGGTATCTGAGAGGTCAGTAAAATGATACTCCTGACTCATAGTCTGCCACTCCCTCCCTGGGGCAAGCCTGCCAGATGGTGCACAGATCCTGGCTCCTCTCTGAGCACTTGACCCCCCCCCATCCCCATCCCAGTCTCAACCTAAGAACTCAGCACATCGCCACACATCCATCCCCAATGTGGTGACGTACAGTTCTGCTACGCTGCATCCTTCCCACCCCAGGCAGACAGACAGGACAACTAATCACCTTGTGATAATTGCTTTCCCAGTAAAATGGAAGATGCAGTACGTGTCAATGAGGCTGTGTTGATTGACAGAGGGGAACTGCTGTGACCTGCCGAGTTTGTCATTCACGGTGACCCCCAAAAGTATTCATCCCCTTGGATTATCTTCACATTTTCTCTGTTACATGATGATATCAAAGTGGTTTTATTCAGGCAGAGTATATTGTCAGTGAAAATTAAAGAATAATATATTAAATGCAATGCAGAAAATGTACTGCATTAGGAGTCACCCCCTTTAGTCAATGTTTAGTAAACGTACCTTTGGCAGCAGTATCTTATGGCTTTGCGTAGTTTCTACCTGCTTTTACCTAGTCTCTGCCGGCTTGGAACTAAAATCTTTGTCCATTATTTAATGCAAAATTGCTCCATCAAATTTGGTGAACATGAATTTTCTGCTCATTCCACATATTATCAATTGGATTGTGGTCCCAGCTTTGACTGGGACATTACTTTTTGGTTTTTAAGCCACTCCAGTGTGCCATTGGCTGTTTGTTTGGGATCATTGTCCTGCTGGAAGATGAATTGCAGGTCTCTTGCAGTCTTCAGCAGGTTCCAGAATTTCTCAGTACTTTGTTGCCCTGTGTCTTTACTAGTTACTGTTACATGGCGAGATAGTGTGCTGAGCAGAAGGATATGAGGTGTTTAATGGACCCAAATACAGCTATTCATTTAAAAAACTTGATCTAAACTTTTCTTTTCAAGAGATAACGAAAGTCTGTCTCACCATGGAGCCAATCAGAAGCCACAAGCTTTCGTTGGGGGGAACAAAAATAATTCTCTACAAATCATATTCCCTGCACCTAAGCCGTAGGTCAGGAGAGGAATTACTTTAGCATCAGGTGGTCCCCAAGTCTGCTAGACAAGATGGCCAATTCAAATGGTAGCTACTGTCATGATTTCTCTTGCTGGCCAAACATGAATGTAATTGGCAGTCCTGTTTCCACCAATGTAAAAATATTCTAATGGGAGAGTTGAAAACTAGCCTAACTGCTATGTTTAGCAAATGCTATAAATTGTCCATGATTATTGTGTGCAGATAAACCTCTTAGCCACCTTGCTTTGAAGTAGGGGAATAGGAGGGTCCCTTACACCCAGTCTAATAACAGCTCCTGCTCCTACTTCGTCCCAAGTCAAGCACTACTTGTACTCACAAGCAGGGTAAACCCAAGACACACACACACACACACACACACACACACACACTGCTGACTCTGAACTCTATTAAACAGCTGCGTCAACAGCAGCCATAAGAGATGATCCCATTACAGGACAGTCATCTTCATGATGAGGTGTAATTGTGTCTGGGGATTATTCCATGGCCGCTTATCAACCAGGCGGTAACTAACAAACAGATGGGCATATTAATGACACACATTAGGCGTAATGAAGGATGCTTCTTCTTGTACTGTTACCGTCATGTTTGCATCTGATGCAATGTGTGCATGGTCAGTATTTCCACTAGACTTATCAGCAGCAGTGGCAAACCTAGCAGTACCCATACAGTGTCAGTTCATTGTGCTAAAACCAGTTAGAAAATGTATTCAAAAGGCATGCAAATACACACACAATTTGTATTCATGAGTCTGCCTAACGGTGGGTTCGAAAACAAATCGCTTGGATGCGGACATCTTGCAATATCAATTTAAGTGTGTGCCTTGGCAAAATATGTAAGGGAAGTATGATTTGGTGGCATTGTGAAAATAAGCAATCTAATACAGAATTTTCCCAATGCTTTTGATCTTAAATAGGTCACGTTCTTTCCTCTGTGATTGAGTATGAAAATGTACGCACTTATCTGCTAAATTACGTGAATGTAAATGTTGTTCTCTCTTTTTTCCAGAAGTGGCCACAGGGAACCTTCTAGACTTGGCAGAGGGGGCGAACATGGCGCTTGTCAACTCAGTGACAGAAGAGGGTGAACCTGATCCCTTCATGCTGCATGACCACACCACCGAGAACAACAATACTGTATGGGTAAGAGAATGTGGCCTAGGAGAGAACTACTGTACTTGCACAGGCTTGATAAGAGGAGAATGTTTATGGATGAGAGAATTGATGCTTGGAGATCATAATATTTGCCCAGAGTATCTTTATGGGTTTGAGAAAATAAAACAATAAAATGGCTACACTACTGTATGGGTTTGATGACAAACACAGCTGAATGGCTACATTAGAAATAAACACAAAGCGGGATAGCTACATTAGGTTTGATTAAATAAACACAAAGCTGAAAGGCAACATTATACAGTATGGGTTTCATATAATCAATACAAAACAGAATGGCTACATAATCCAATAAGGGCTTGATAAAATCGACACAAAGCAAACTGGCTACATAATCCAGTAAGGGCTTGATAAAATAGACATATTAGAATGGCTACACTGCTCAGAGGGCTAAATAGAAACTGCCGTATTTCACGAGGTCCTATCATACATACTTATGGTAGAGGGTTGGTTATAAAGGATCAGACTTCTCTGATGGTTCTCGTAGCAGGGGAGGGCCTGTGCTGCACTTACTACAATGACATACCTGTTACAGGGAATGTCTGGATAGAGGTGTGTCTCCACTTGGCTGCTGATAACCCGTTCCTTTGATTCACAACTACTCAAAAACGACATGCCCCCCCACCCACTTTCCAGTGGTTCACTTCTTCTGACATAGATGAGGTCAGGTAAAGAACACTGTCTTGTCTTGCAGGAGCTTGAAGATGGCCTGGATGAAGCTTTCTCAAGGTGGGTAATTTCACTGCGCCTCATCCAGTCACTCATCCACACACAGTGCCAGTCAAAAGCTTGGACACACCCATGCCAAAAGTGTGCCACGCTGTCATCAGGACAAAGGTGGCTACTCTAAAGAATCAAAAAAATTATGTAGGTAGGTTTTTTTGGGGGGGGGTACTGCATGATTCCATGTGTTATTTTATAGTTTCGAGGTCTTCTTTATTATTTTACAGTGTACATAAATGAGTTGAATGAGTAGGTGTGTCCTAGCTTTTGGCTGGTACTGTGTATACACACACACACACACACACACACACACACACACACACACACACACACACACACACACACACACACACACACACACACACACACAGAGACAGCTCTGGAAATAGCCTGGTTGTTTGGGTTTGCCTTATAAATACTGACACTCCCTTCTGTTGGTTCACCGCTGGGCCCATGCAGGATTCATAACCAAGAAACAGGCTCTGTTTAGTTTACTGGCCTCAGCTCCACACTTAGTCATATTCTGCTTGTTCAGCCTATTTCTATTGGCCAAGCCCCTACATGCAGTGATTTAGCAGTAGGTTCATCTGTCTGGATTGAAGTTTGAAGACTACAATGGTTGTGGTTGAGAGAGAAATACACAGTGCTGGTTTTCAGTTACAAAAACAGCAAGCAAAGGTTTATTGGACAGATCCAGGGGCTCATTTTAAGCCAACCCAACTCCACGGAGCTCAGCGGAGTCTGTTCTCCTTCACAGTCATGTTCACATGAGGCCTTTCAGTTTGCCACATCACAACAGAAAACATTGCTAAGATTTTATTTACCGCTCGGTCAATTTCCACTCTTATGTTGTTTCATTTATCCCCTCATTGTTCTCCTGTTAGTTAGCTGACTGAAAGATTCCTAACCCTTGTTTGCCAGAAAGGACAAGGTGCTTTAGAGACACAGGGATTAAGCGTCAACAAGCCATTATAGCACCGACTATTCTGTGTGCACACCGTAATTACTCATCTGGTGTTTAATCTCTGCTGCTATGATTAATGCAGGAACCCCAAGGAGATGGGCTGGGCTGTTAGGGTTGGCCATGTATCTCACAATAGGATCATTATCACAGTACTTGAGGACTTTGCAATATAATACTGTGATTTACTTTTTAATTCAGTTATTCCCAAAAATGTCTCACTATATGCCTGCTTGTGCAGGGATGAAAGAGGCGTGCGTTTTGTTTTGTCATGGATGTAGAAGTGCTTAGGGCTAATTCCCCTATTTAACAAGATGGAGAACCATGTAGGAACTCGTTCAAGTATTTTTATGTCAAGCTGAGCTTTTAGATCTGCACTACTTATTACAGAGTTGTGATGCAGTTTTGTCAGTAAATATATCTCTGTTTGGCTAAAGTAATTTGCTGCCATACGGACTGACCTCTGTTTCCAAACAATACTTAAATTAATGTTCTGTTAATGTCAATCCTTGCAAACTCACTTCACCTTCATGGAGATGCACGTTTCAAGCCAATACCAGTATGGACAATTGTTTTAAACTATGTGATGAGACATGCAGGGGCAGCTTGTCGCTGGAATTTTTTAAATAACCACCTAAAAAACAGTATGGATTTTTGTATTAGAATTATTCTGAAGACAAGAATCGGTGATAACTTAAAAGTCGCTTTTTGGGTTGGACTATGCAATGGATTTCTAAATTTGGGCTATATCTAAGATGCCTGTGTAATGACAGTCAAGGATATTAATGTTTGTTCTTCCTTTCTTTAGTTTGGGGTCAAGTGAGGTCAGAAGTTTCCTCTGTGCTAGAGGAAAGAACTCCCAGTGAAAGGGAGTTTATTTTCAAATGGGCTGTTGTCCCTCAAACAAGCTGTGTGTTGTATTTTGGGGTACCAGAGCTCTGGAAGTCATAGGACACCTGAGATTATATTCACACACAGATGGATCTACAGTCCCCTTAACCGGTTTACTAATCGGGGACAGTAATATGAAAGGAGTTGGAGCTCAGCAGTCGACTTCCGTATACTAAAACTGACCTCAATGTCTTCGCTGTAACACAAGGATTACGGATAATCTGCTGCTTAGTGCAACTTTGCAGACAGTTATGTTACTTTTCTTTATATCCCTCTGGATATTGTCTCTTGCATAACAATAAATGCCTTTGAATATAATTAAATGAACACAAGTCAACATTCAAATCGAGGATTGTTCTGCTCTATTTATTTTTCTACGAAAGAAAAAGCCAGGTGACTTTTAAAAATGACGGGTAATTGGTTTTGTAAATGGTAACCATTTGACCGGTGATATTCCCTTTGCACCCTTCAGCCGCAGTCTGGATAGCTTTGAATCGTACTCAGGTAATGGCGTCCTCCATTGGATTTGCAGTGTCCCTCTTCACCCAGTCACTCCATTCACCACCCTCACCCCCGTTGTGAGCCCGTCACAAACCCCCAAACCACCACCACATCCAGCCCATCTGTCAGTGTGTGGATGTGTAGGTTACTGCCATGTAGCTGGATCTCCCTGTAGAACCATCCTTTTCCCCAGGACCTAGTCCTGTCGACACCCCTAATGTAGAGGCGGTGGTCGGGTGATGCATAGCTGAAAACAGGAGAGCGGTTCTCCCTCTCTCTCTCACTATTCTCATTGTGTCCATGCCCTCATGAACTTGGTTCTGTGTTTCTGCTTTATGTCATCAGCCATTTCACCGTTGTTGCCACATCACTGAATGAGTGATGAAATGTTGAGCCCGTTGGTGTTGCTCGGGCAGAAGTGAAGAGGTTAAAGTCTGCCGTGTGATTTTGGTCATTTGTTGTCATGTCTTTTTGTTGTCTGTAGAGTGTAACTCGAAGGTAAACAGTTTTTAGTTATTTTTTTGTAGTTGCACATAGTCATACAATTCATCTTAATTTTGAAGTTTTGAGTGTTGTCATTGTATCTGTTTGTGTGTCTTTTTGCTTGATAAATGTGATTAGTGATACGAGTGCAGGACAAATGTATTTTTTCTCTCCACCCATCAGACTCGCTGAGTCTCGCACAAACCCCCAGGTCCTGGACATTGGGGTAAACCCTCAGGATTTCAACACTGAAGAGTGCCTGTCTCCAACCAGCTGGGACAAAATGGACTCAGGCAGCGCTGAAAAAGATGACCTGTTTGGGTTCTGAGGACAGAGCCACTGGAAGCGAAGCAATGCGGGACAGCGAGAAAGATGGAGAGCTAGAAGGATGTGCGTAAAAGCAGGAGACAAGCAGTGACAGGAATTTGAAAAAGAACTGTAATGGAGTTTGGTTTTCCCTGAAAGTTCACTCAGTGGCGCCATCTAGAGGTATTTGGCTGTTAGTCTGGAAATGCATCTGTCTGAAAAACTCAGCAAGACCTACCTGCGCCAAGAGACTCTACAAATCAGACCAAAGCAATATAACCATTTGCTTTTTTTAATAGAATTTTTTAATGTGTTTGTTACATAAAACAGATTATTAATTTGTATTGTTTTTATTTGCCCATTATGTGTATATATGTGTGTGTGTGTGTGTGTGTGTGTGTGTGTGTGTGTGTGTGTGTGTGTGTGTGTGTGTGTGTGTGTGTGTGTGTGTGTGTGTGTGTGTGTGTGTGTGTGTGTGTGTGTGTGTGTGTGTGTGTGAGTGTGTGTGTGCGCGAGTGTGTGTATGTGTG